>LBNU01012252.1:186095-206095 GCA_014162995.1 Artemisia annua
CCCCCCTTACACTTAAGATGAACATTGTCCCCAATGTTCAAATAACAAGATGTAAAAGTATATAAGGTAAAGAATGAAATCAAATACTCCCCTGATTCACTTGGTGGATAAAGTGGTAACATGGTTAGATCTTCTTCCAAGAAAATGAACGCTCAAAGCTTCCCTTCCGAAATATAAATCATCTTCTTATCCAAAATAACATGTTAAACCTGAGAAAACAAACACGAAAACCTGCATAACATCGGCGGGATAAATCTGTATAAGGATATAATGCTTGTGGAATGAATATTTTGCAGATTCCTAGAGTTTATAAGTTAGAGATTTTATAAAGCATTTTATGATTCCGGAAGAAAAACAAAACTTTCAAAAATTCCAGAAAACAGTGCCTGACGCCGTCTGGTCCTGACGCCATCAGAGGTGATCTGACAGATTTTCATGTTAAGTTTCCGGAAAATTTCTAGAAAACTCAATTCTTAATTCCTGAAAATCCTGCAAAATACCATTATGACTCGATACAAGCATTTGACTCAAACAATTACTAATATGTATGTCAATTTAATATTGTTATGATTCATGTTTATTTGTTCTTATAAACTGATTTGGATTTCCCTTACACTTATCTTTTGCAAAATACCTTTATATGTAGTTAAGACGAAGTTAAAAACAAAATAAAGCATTTTCACAATTTTGAAACATGAATCAATAACAATAAAAATAAAACATACATACGGAAGCAAATAAAATCAAACAAACAAACAAATAAACACACAAAGCTTGGGTTGCCTCCCAAGAAGCGCTTTTCTTTATTAACGAGTCTTGTAGCTAGACTCAAAGTCACTCTCATCTAGTGTCACTAATGCTCACGTATCCAAGCGTGAGCCACCTAATTGTTGCCTCATCTTTCTTATAATTATCATTAAGCTCTAAACATCCACAATAGTACCTCTTATTCTTTTCATGGGGGTACTTAAGTCCTTTTCTAATATCGTTCTCACTCAATATACCATAGGGGGAAACCTATTACATTTCTCAATTGAAAAGTTTTTATACCTAGGGTGTACACGGGGCATTTGATAAACAAAATCCTCATCCCCATCTGAGAATGTAATTAACCCTTCCATTAGTTTTTCATCTAAGTTGGTTAACCTTTTGAAGGGCTTCCCAAATACAACTTGGGTTAAGTTACTATCAATAAACTCCCCTTGATTATCCATAACCATAAAGTCAACTAGATAAACAAAGCTTCCCACAAACACATGCAATGTTTTTGTCCTAGCAACAATATTATCTCCGTTATATTCAAACTCTCTTACCATGATTTTATTGTATTCAGCACGCGAGATTATGTTCATGGGCAAAGATGAGTTGAGGTAAGCGTCAAAACTCCTAAATCCAATCTTACAAGGGAATTGCATGTTAAAGAGGCTGTCTTTTTTCAATTTTTGTTCTAGGGTCAACATACCTAACAGGATAAGCCTCTTCCTCTTTCCTAACATCATTAACAACCTCACCATCACCTAGGTCCTCATCGGAATCTGAATAATAAAAAGGTCCATTTTCATGGTCGGTGTCGTGGTCAGATTCATCCATCTCAGAATTGTTACCAAAATGGTGGTCGGGCGAAAGGTTGTTGTTTTCTACAATGGGAGCAGGGATGGGTAGTTGAAAGTTCCTACGGCAAAACACACGAATAACAGGGATCAAACGATCAATATTACTCATGAAGTGGTTACAAAGAGGTTACGAACAAAAGCACAAAGAATAAAGATAGACTAAAGAAAATCTAGAAAAATAAAATAAAAATCTCACTAGAAAGGAATCTAGCAAGTAGACCTAATGAAAAAGAATTTCAACCTAAACAATAACTATTCCCCGGCAGCGGCGCCAAAAACATTGATGCGTGAGATTGCACCCTCGCAAAAAGGTTTTACTTCTCAAGGGATCTTGAGAAGCTTGCAATCCCCACCAGGCAGTGTACCTGACCGATGTAGTATAGTGTAGTGGCAAGTACCGGGGGATTGATCGTTCTCCAGGGGAATAGTGTCGTTAGGATTGTAAAACTACTCTAATAGGTCTAAGGGTGAGGGAAGATTCTTTTTTGTATTTTTATATTTTTATGAAAGCAAGTAAAATCTCGGTTTTTGGAAGGAGTGGGCGAAATTAGTTGCTAGTAAACTAACCCAAATAACTACAATGCAAATAAAGTTAAATAAACTGAAAGTAAATGTTGTGAAAACTATATGGAGAGAAATGTGTTTACTTAGATTTCCTTACTCCCTATCTATCTTTTACCGATTGATTAGTGTGTATTAATGCGTGGATGACNTTCCACTCTTATGACTAAAAATTGTGAGAATATATATAGAAAAACAGATCTGACGGCGTCACGTTGTAGCTGTGACGCCGTCACCTCGCCGTGCTTAGGGTTTCTTGATGGCCTTCTTGACGCCGTCTCCCTTTAATCTCCCAAAATCCGTTCTGGCTTATCAAGGCTTGACGGCGTCACATCCAAGCTTGACGCCGTCATGGGTACTATTCCAGCAGACTTTAGCACTTTTTCAAATTCCTCACTTTATGCTCCAAAAACGTCCAAAATGCTTCCTTTTCCAGAATTTCTCTCCAAAGTACCTAAAATGACAAAAGGAACGATTTAGGGCAATAATTGATCAAATAAATACGATTTAGGGCTTAAATGACCCCCGAAAAGTGGTACACTTTTCGCCTCATCAAATACCCTTACATTTGAGATTTGCTTGTCCTCAAGCAACTGCGCTTTTATTCTAATCAAAATACAAGTTAGGGGTCATTTAACACTAATATAAAAGTAATTACAACAAATAATCGTTCCACTTTAATCATAATAAGCACGGAGATTACACACTAGCACCTCACAAGTAGTGTTTAGATACTCACATCTCTCAGGTGTCATAGAATTATATCTCATAAATGAAAATGAACAATATCTCTCACTACCTGTCATAGCAAATAGATTACCATAGATTTGGGAAAGAATCTAAAACCTTCTCCACTAGGCGTAAGCACCTAAGATAAACTATCAAAGAGGGCTTTACAAAAAGGGTTATAATGAGGTGTAGGGATATGATAAACACGGATTTGTTGGATAAGGGATATTTTACTGGTGGCGAGTTAAAGATCTTGATTAATCACATGTACAATATGGCGTTGCTAAGCCAAGACTAGACTCGACTTACGCTAATTCAAAAACTAATAAAAACATAAAATAAACATAAAAACAAACGGGATGGTAGTCCGTATGTTTTTTCTACTTTTCTTTTTCTCATTTTTTTTTTTGTATTTTTCTTGATTTTTTCGATTTTTTTTTCATACACTCTTGCCCTACCATCCAAAAAAATACATCATAGGGGCCTCGGTTCTCTCCTTACACTTGAACTTTTACATACTTTACAAATAACTAAACTAATGACTCGAATTAAGATAATCGAAACACTTGGAGTACTTTTAAAATATTTAGCACATATGGGGGTAATAATGTTGTTCTTCCCCATTACTCCATTACACTAGTACTTTACCCATGAGTCCCAATCGTCCCAAAACAATATGTACAAGGATATGACTCCACTTAGCAACCATGCAATCAATTAGATAATTAACTAAGGGTTTAAACAAATGTTGTCACAATAATGCACTAAAGGTGAGTTCATACAAGGTAGGCTAAGGCGATTTGGTTGTACGTTTAAGTTGAGTGTAACAAATTCTTCCTTTAAGTAACCAGAATGCGCTATTCAGAATTACTTCCTTTCAGTCTTTCCAATCACCTAAAGTTAGAAACGAAAAGGATAGGCTCTGGAGGGTGTACTAGGGGTATCGTGTACCAAAGATGGGTACAACGCAAAGGTGTGGGAGAATTACTTGACCAATGAAGTCAATGTAATTATAATACAGGTGTAAAACATGGGTTAATCCTAATGCTTCTTATCATGTAGTAAATCTAACTACACAAATGTAGTCTCGCTTGTGGATTCGGGATGGTCCTAACGCAAGTTCTAGAATCTAAGTGCTACCGGTACACACATCATAGCATAAATGCTTTTCCTACCAATTCTAGGGGCGAACCTCACATATTTGGGGTGGAAAAAATTTTTAGTGGTACGGTTTTGTGCTAGTTATATAACTCCTATCCATGAGACGCTCATTAAGACCAAAGTTTCACTCCTAAATGTTGTAAAAAAAATTAAATTTGGCATTAAAATTACCCTAATAGGTATTTCTCTAAGTTTTATTACACATCTACCATTAAACAAACAAAAATCAAGCGTAATTGCATTCTCTAAGGTATCGTAATTTACCCCCCCCCCCTTTACACTTAAGATGAACATTGTCCCCAATGTTCAAATAACAAGATGTAAAAGTAAATAAGGTAAAGAATGAAATCAAATACTCCCCTGATTCGCTCGGTGGATAACGTGGTAACATGGTTAGATCTTCTTCCAAGAAAATGAACGCTCAAAGCTTCCCTTCCGAAATATAAATCATCTTCTTGTCCAAAATAACCTGTTAAACCTGAGAAAACGAACACGAAAACCTGCGTAACATCGCCGGGATAAATCTGTATAAGGATATAATGCTTGTGGAATGAATATTTTGCAGCTTCCTGGAGTTTATAAGTTAGAGATTTTATAAAGCATTTTATGATTCCGGAAGAAAAACAAAACTTTCAAAAATTCCAGAAAACAGTGCCTGACGCCGTCAGACTGGGTCCTGACGTCGTCAGAGGTGATCTGACAGATTTTCATGTTTAGTTTCCGAAAAATTTCTGGAAAAACTCAATTCTTAATTCCTGAAAATCCTGCAAAATACCATTATGACTCGATACAAGCATTTGACTCAAACAATTACTAATATGTATGTCAACCACCATATCATCTTTGAAATATTTATCAAGAAACGTTAATCGACCCTTATTTACGATAACATGAATTTTGTCCCCCTGAAAAATAAGAATCATATAATAAAAAAACATTTAAATCGGCGTAAAATAATATCAATTTAAAAACATAACATAATAAAAAATATATTTAAAATAAAGAGGAAAAAAAAAGAAAACCTTCTCATCCAAGACAGTCATCTCAAGATGACGATGAGTTATTGGCATGGACGACTACATGTAATACCATGACCTTAAAACTTTTACCTTGATAGCACAAGGAGTTGCTTGAGGTGTTAATTGACCGATAAAAGTCGTTGGTACTTTCGGCATAGTTTGTATATGTGGGCATACAGATATAAGAATTAGGGTTAAATATTGAATTAACAATTCTATTCGGTGAATATATATAGACTTTAAAACGTGAAGAAGATAAGTATAGTTTTTAAAATTTTATGAAGGCATCTCTTATATTTGGTAAGACGTTTCTCATTAAGAAAAGATTACCCCTCGATAAATAAGGACAAAATACATTTAAATAAAAGGTACCTCATATAGAAAAGATATCGGTAATTTGTATATGCGGGCATACAGATATAAGAATTAGGGTTAAACGTTGATTTAACAATTCTATTCGGTGAATTTATATAGATTTTAAAACGTGAAGAATATAAGTATAGTTTTTAAAATTTTATGAACGCATCTCTTATATTTGGTAAGACGTTTCTTATCGAGAAAAGATTACTCCTAGATAAATAAGGGCAAAATACGTTTAAATAAAAGGTATCTCATATAGAAAAGATATTGGTAAAACAACCATCTTTTTAAAAACATTATGGAACGTACGTCTCATGTTGCCATAGACTACGTCACAACAAAGATTGAGAAAACACACTTTGTTCTCAAAGGTTTTTTTAATAAACGTTTTCGAAACATCTGTGTTTCAGAAAGTTACATAGATTGGAATTATTTTGTCTGTAAGAAATAAAAATCATCAGAAACAAAACCTATCTTCTGATACGCTACACATAATTAAATCGAACCATATGCTAAAACAAAAAGGATAATTTAAATAACATGTCTTTCATTATATAACGTAAATGTAAATTAATGCCTTGAATAGATACATTTATGTTTGGGAAAATTAGCATTTTCCGAGATGTTGTTGTATATTGATGTAGACAGTTTAATTAGCATAAAACATTAACGTGAAAATAAAAAAGATAGTATCAACTTTAAAACGTAAAGAAGATAAGTATAGTTTTTAAAATTTTATGAACGTATCTCTTATATTCGGCAAGACATTTCTTATCGAGAAAAGATTACCCCTCGATAAATAAGGACAAAATACATTTAAATAAAATGTGTCTCATATAGAAAAGATATCGGTAAAACAAGCATCTTTTTAAAAACATTATGGAACGTACGTCTCATGTTGCCACAGACTACCTGACAACAAAGTTTGAGAAAACACACGTTGTTCTCAAAGGTTTTTTATGTATGAGAAATAAAACTCATCAGAAACAAAACTAATTTTCTGATACGCTACACATAATTAAATCGAACCATATGCTAAAAGAAAAAGCATAATTTAAATAACATATCTTTCATTATATAACATAATGTAAATTAATGCCTTGAACAAACCCATTATGTTTCGGAGAATTAGCAGACAATTTGATTAGCATAAAACATTAACGTGAAAATAAAAAAGATATTATCATCAATATAAAACATAGACACAGAACATTTTTTAGTATATAATGTAAAAAAAATTAATGCCTTGAGCAATTACATTTTTCAGGAATACATTTACATGTTCCTAGACATACTGGACAGTAACATTCATCAGAAACATAGTCAATTTCTGGAGATTCGCTATTTTCCCACTCCCATTTATGCCACCACTCCTCTAACCGCATGCTAGATAGCATGTCAACATCGGTTTTCGTTTTTTTGGCCTTTGTTTTCAAGTCTTCAACATTTAGCACCTCAACATCGACAATATCAGAAACATCTCTTTTCTTAGTATCACTAACTTTCAAATCCAATTTTGTAGAATTGATTTCTAACTTGGGAAATTTGTTGTTACTCAATTGGAATTTATCATCCTTGACAAATTCTTTGGAGCATGTTAACTTATCTTCTCCGTTCTGCATAGTATTGTCCATGCTAAATTCGAGCAACTAAAAAAAGCACCTGATAAAAACAATTTCTGTTAACAACCAATAATAATAACACAGTGAACACACATGGCAATGATTAAAAAGTTTACTAAATGAATTTGCAGAATGAAAAACTATTTAACAAAGTGTGTGCATGTATTTATTATAAAAACTGTATCAAGCAAACCTTGAGGAATTAAAATGACATAAAATGTGTATGTATTAATAAATTAGGTTTTACAACTTCATGTGTTTCTATAGATAACAATTGGTTTGTTTAGGTTAACAAATAGCCCAGCCCATAATAGTTATCGGTAAAGTATAAAATTTAAAATGTATTTTTCTCCTTACAAATCCTAAGCCTTCATAATTTTAGAAGTTATCACGAAACTTAATTTAAATATATAAAAGATATGGACGAATACAAAAGTGGTTAACTATCATTAAATAAAATAATTAATAAAGTCGATAGCAAAGAATATCCGCACCTACCATAATCAATGTATATTCAATTCCCTATATTTTTTATTTAAATACCTATACCATCCAAGATTGAATCAAACATTCACTCAATAACTTTTAAAATTATGATGTTCATAAGAGATGAGTACTGTAAAAAAGGAAAAAAATTAGTAGAAAATGGTGTTAGATCTGCTTTTGACCCGGCGTATCTTCCTAACGATTTCAAGTAATATGCCTCCTCCCCCAGTTCAGGTATATACCTAATATACATACCTATGTATTTATATATATATATATATATATATATATATATATATATATAATATTATATATATATATATATATATATATATATAGTGCTAATTTCTAAAAACTTCTATATTTTGGTAAACTATTTTGCATTTTTCTTGATACTAAATGAATAATGGGTTATTTTAAATGGTTTTAATACGCGGGCATTATCCGATTTAGTTTGGAAGATTTTTGATGAAAAGCCAACACAAAGGCTGACATCAGATCGTGAATCACTTTCAACCACATCCATATCTTCTTCGCTAACACCAATATACACATCATCTTCTTTTGACCAAGACGACAGGCTCTGCTTCTATCTTCTTTGTAAAAGAAAGGCCAAAGGTGGAGTGAACAATGGTTATTATTTCTACAAACACGTTATTCCTGCCTGTGTGTACACAGAATATGAATAGCAAATAGTAATAATCTATTTTAATTCCACTTTAGGAGACTATTTTGCAAAAAATAATACCATGGAGTATTGATGGAAAAGATGGTTTAACATGTCAATATATAAATTCAAGAGCCTGTTCGTTGATTGTTAATGATGTTTTTCTTTTTGGTCAAAGTTAAGTTCTCATATTATAAAAAAGATGTTGCAAAAAATAATGACGTGGAGTATTGGTCAAAAAGATCGATTAGCATGTCAAAATATATTAATTCAAGAACATGTTAATTAATTATCAATGAAGTTATACAGGATTTCTGTATTTGCTTATGTATCATCGATTAGTTTTGTGTTGTTTTTTTTAGTGCTTCACATCATAATCAGTAAGCATTTTTTTCACGAACATGTATCTTCTATGCATATATTAAATCAAACTCATTAGTTTATTTCATGGAAGAATAGAAAATAAAACCAAAACGGATACATAAAATTATTTAATAGACGTTCGTGTTGTTATTAACATAATTTCGAAAGTAATACCAGAAAAATAAACAAACAAAACATAATATTATTTGATAGCTAAATTGCTTGCTTCTTGGCTTCTGATTATGTTTCTGTTGCATTGGTTTCTTCATGCACCTAAATAAAATGCAAATAATCATTAACACAATATATCAATAGTAAAATGTAAAAAAAAAAGGTTTGAAAAACGCATCCAAAATACCTTTTCCTCACAACCTCTTTTTTCTAATTTGTTAATTTCCATTTTAAATAATGGTATAAATAAGTCCATTATCTTTGACTTCAAAACCGCACGCCGTTCAACGATATCATCTAAATTATAGTGTATCTGATTTAATTTCAAACAATTAGTATAATGCATCTACAATAAATCATGTAATATTTTGGTAAATCCATATAAAACACCTTATATCGATGATCTCCTGACACAAGTTCGCCTATTTTTAACTTTAAAGTCGAAAGCAAATTAATCGAAAATCCTTCTGGTTCACCAACCTGAATATCAATATCAATATATATAAGATATAATATCACTAAACATAACAATGTTACAATATTTAATGTAAAACATACAAAATACCTTCTCTTGAGGATGACATGCTTGTAATCCTAACATCATCTTCAATATTGTTGTCTTTATTTCATTGTACTATGATTAAATTCCAAAAGGTTAATAAAATGTGTGTACTGTAATATTATATATCTAATTTGTAAAATAAATAGAAGATACCTCTTTTCCTCGATATCCTGTAAGCAACTCTATTACTGCTAGACTTAGATCCAATAGATTCGTATATTCTTCATCCAGTTTCTTATTAACCTAATTCATTATTACCAAAGACATATATATTATTTAGTAAAATACGCTAATGATGTTTTGGAACAAATATAGAATACCTTTTTTTCAAGATCATCTCCTTTTAATGCTAATAGCAATTCGAATGTTTGTAGTTTTAATTCGCAGAATGGAAAACTCAAGCCCATTGGCCGGCACTGTTCTGAAACAGTATCTGTAATCATTAAATAAAAATTTAAAACAATCTTTAAACATGCACCACTAATTAATAAAAGGTTCTATTGTATTAAACATATATTGAAAAATTAAAGTATGTATGTAAACATTAACAGAAAAATATCATACAACAAACAAACCTTAGACACATAAAATTACATGAAGCATCCATTTATAAATGAGCTAGGGTTTATTATTATGCGTGTTTATATAGCTCAAATTAATAAGCCAGATTATGTATTTATGATCTCGATTCGGCCCACCCATATATTTGTTGCGAATAAACTTTGAACATTCTGTAAGGATATGATTCCAAATTACGTTTCTGATAACGGGGGTCATATGTTTCGGGATATATATTTTTAAAATTCAAATATGGGCCGACTTATTCTCAATTGAATATTTAGTTAATGATAAATATCATTTTTAGAACCTTGAATGAAAGATGGTCTTACTGTTACATTTTTTCCCCCAACTAAAGACGTATAGCACGACAAATTTCAAACCAAACCAACTTTGTATATCGATTACAATTAAATATTATAACCTTATAACAACAAATAGATTTAGAAATGTATAGACTCGAAAGGACAAAATATACAAATACCGTGAGTGTTGAATTTATTTTATTGTGTAAAAATAGTTAAATGTTAAATTTATTATTGAATTTAACCAAAGATTGCAAAAAGTGATACACATGAACTTGAGTATACCACTAACATAAAATTAAATGAACTTGGTGACAAAAAGATTATGACTGTCACATCGTAATTATAGCTATTTATTTTTGACATGACTTGTGTAGATATGGGGTTATTCTTGATATTATCATCACAACCAACAAAGATTTTTCTAGATTTATCATATCATTAATAATGTAAACACATAACACAAAAACCGAAGACAAACATAAAACCAATAATCTATGCGATCATTCATAATATTTTTTTATTTTTTCAATCAATGCTTCTTTCCTATTAACAGACTTCATCAGTTCTTTCATTTGCTTTTGAAGTTCTCTAGCCATGTTGCAGTCTTTAACAATTTCATCCATTAAAGAATTTATGAACTCATATGCTTCAAGTTTTTCTGCTTAATAATAACAAAACATACAAAAATATCACAATCATAAACCAATATATATAACACCTTTCATTACAAAAATAGAAAATATAAAGTACATCGATATCAGTTACTTATTTAATTTAATAAGTTTTTCAAGAGATTTTCAATTGACTTGATCAATTCAGCAACTTGAAACTGAAGAGCCCTCGCGATATCACAATCATGCTGAATATCTTCTAAGATGCACTTTAATGTCTCACCTTGAAGATCAGCATGTTTTTGGATGAATCTTGATTTTCAAATGGTTGTTGCTCTTTCTCCTTTCATTTAGATGATGAGGGACTCCTCGGACGTTTTCCTGCAAAAAATTTTTTTTCATAGATCTTAAAATGCTTAACAATTTTTAAATAAATCTGTAGATGTATACCTGATGAGGACATATTATTATCAAAGTTTTAAAGATGAGGATGGAATAAGTTTAGATATGGTTAAAATTACGGTTGAGTAACTATATTTATAGCCTTAAATTCTCTCAAGTCTCGATGTGAACTTTTAAAAATTTTAAATAGAGTGATAAATGTAATAATTTTATTTAAATGAAAATAGCTATCGCTTTAGAAACATTATAAAATATACATTTTATATTTGAGGTCATAGCATTTTCTTTATCTTCGAAATCATATACATTTAGTCATCCAGAGTGCAATGGTTGTTATTCACATCAAATGTCAAATAATGTAACTGTTACTACTGGTAAATACGATTCTCATAGTATGAGTTGTATTACGTAATATTATTCATATGTTTCTGATACATAAAATATTGGTTTTCAATATATGTTTCTGATTAATAAAAAACGTATTTGATATAACATTTACGTGATCACCATTTTTGAACTATATCGTTTACAAACATAGGATGCATGTTATAGAATTTGTTAAAAATCGTAATAATCCTCATCGATATCTTATATATATTTAAATTATGTTAAATGATAAATTCTAAAAATGCATGGTCACATTAGTTACACATATCAACACAAATATAAACACAAAGTTTATAACCCTCATATTCTTGTTGAAAAGAATATGACAAAGGCAAGAAGGCAATAAAAGTAACTTTCGCGAAAATGGATTTATTTTATGGGGTAATTGTGTATTTGCCCCATGGATTTCAACATGCTTCAAGCCTTGCCCTTTTCTATTTTAGGTTGCTCATTTGCCCCTTTGCGACTTATGCGGAGTATGCGATTTTAAGAAACCAATAGCATGTTGCCACATGTCCTAGTACCAAGTACACTTGCTTAAGACACAAGTACCTTGTGTAAGTGTACATTTTCATGCAACTTGTAATATGTGTAAGAGCACTATTATGCAACTTGTACAATTCTTTTCAAAAATTCAAACTTTTTTCAAATAAAATATACATTATTTTTTTATGCGAATTGTACATTTTTATTCGATTTGACATTTGTAATAGTATTTGTACCTTATGCGAATTGTACAAATTTTTTAGATTTGATGTTTGGAATAGTATTTATACTTTTTATGCGACTTGTACAAATTTTATTTGATTAGATAGTTGTACCATTTATGCGACTAATATCAATACTTCTCTAACACAACTTAAAACGGAACCTCCCTCCAAACCTAATTTTAACACCGAACCTAACTCCAACCCAAAACTTTTATATTTAAACACCGAACCTAACTCCAACCCAAAATTTTATGAGTTTAGGAAATTTTTATTTTTGTGTGATATTTAATTATTAGTAGTTTAGTATAATTGTAGACCTACATATTTTATGTGTTTAATGTATTTTCGTTTATATGTTTAACGTATTTTCATTTCATACTTTAGAAAAAATTAATGTATTTTTAATTTTATACATAAATACAAATGCACCTTTTCTACATATATAAAACTTTTTAAGTTTTTATAGTTTAATACTTATTTTCATTTTTAAACTTTAAAATTAAAAAAAATAAAATAAATAAAAATACATACAAAGGCACAAAGCGTATCAAACACACTTACTTTCTCTCTCTCTCACTTACAAAGCGTTTCAAACACACTTTCTTTCTCTCTTTCTCACTCACAAAGCATTTTACTCACATATCTGAGATCCACTCGAAACCCTAACAAGATAAAAAAAAATAAGCTCCGTATAGGGTTCCTCTAACAATATCAAAAATGGTTAGGGGTAGGGTAAGTAATTATCAATTCGATTTTGGGTTACTCTAATTTAGGGTTAGGGTTTGTTTATTTGGTTTAACTGTTTGATGATTATTCAATTCGATTTAGGGTTACTCTAATTTAGGGTTAGGGCTTTATGTATTTCATGTTATTTAGTGTTAGGGTTTATGGCTGTTTTTGGGAGTTTTATATTGTGGTTGTTACATAGTTAGAATGCTTCTATATTGTGCCTAACAATTTGCGTAGATGGCTGTTAGGGTTACGAGTATTGTTTTTGTATTTAGGGCTTTTTATGGTTACCAATATTTGCTTTCTGTTAGCTGCTAATGATTTGTTAGAAAATAGTTAGATGCTAGCAAGCATGAAAAACATATCATGAAAAAACAGTTTTATGCCTCAGTTTTAGATGCCTAAGTTAGATGCCTATCTTTTTGGAGAAACATATCATGAAAAACATATAATGAAAAATCAGATAGATGCCTAAGTTTTAGATGCCTTACTATAAGAAACATTATGGTTAGCGTTTAATATGGGTAAGTTTGAAATGCTAGTAAGCATGAAAAACATATCATGGAAAAACAGTTTTATGCCTAAGTTAGATGCTCAATGTTTTTTAGAAACATATCATGAAAAAACAGATAGATGCTTAAGTTTAGATGCCTTTTACAAGAAAGGCTTTACTTGTATATCTGAGAAACATTAAGCATTTTGGTAAAAATAGTTGTATATTTGATTTAAATCCTTTTATAGGGCTCTTAATTTATTTATTTGCTTAGCAATCGTGAGAGTCGCTAACCTCTTCAACTGAGTTACGTTTGAAGAGGTTAGAGACTCCCACGATTACCAAGTTGGATAATCAGTTACGTCTTCCGCTGCATACCGAGTAAAGCACTGTAAGTCTCTTTCTTCTCTTAAGATAACTGGTATTGAGTTCAGTGGTGCAAACGGGTTCGGTTAACTCCTTGATCTGCCACCTTGAGTGGTATGAATACCTGCTCTGGCCAACCCTAGTTCACTGGGATTAATCCAAGTTAATCTTGGGTGTGAGTTTCTTAGTAGTAGTTTTATTTTACAGTTTGTTGTGTCTAGGTCGCTGGAGTTTAGGATTTAGGCAGTCTTGGAAGTTGAGATTGATTGGATTGTTTGTGGTTTATATGTTATAATTGTTTTTGGTTTACTTGATATGTGCTAGTTGTGGAAACTTTTAAATGTCTTGGAATTTGATTATAAAAATTGAGTTGATTAGGATTTGGGCAGTCTTGGAAGTTGAGGATTTAGGACAGATTATGATAGATTCTATGACAGATTATGTGCTAGTTGTGGAGAATTTTTTGGTTTATATAATGCAACTTATGACAGATTATGATAGATTTAATAAATAACGTTGATTATAAAAATGATCTACTAATTTGAAGAAAATGAGACTTCACACCATTTTTCAAAGCAATTTTCAAGTGCTAATTGAGGAAACTTTTGTACTTGTCTTTGCGATAGCGATCGATATAAGTGTTGTATCACAATGGTGGTAAGCAGCTATTCTATGGGAAAAAACAAGACATAAACGGGTCTAGGAGTGGTCCGGGCGTGTCGGAACCATAGATGATCTGCTTACTTAACCCAGTGGAGTTGCACTCAGATATCGGGCCTCAGCCTATATACATCCTGCTTGTGATTAAGACATGGCGGAAATAGTCTGTACTCCCGATCAGAGGGAACCAGCTTGGGCAACTGTTTTGACAGCATGAGATTGTAATTGCGAAGATTTCAGTACATTGGCGGTACACAGAGTCTTGTAAATTGTTTTAAATTATTATTTAATATTTTTAAAAAAAGTTGAGACATGCTATTTAGACTCAATTCAACGCAAAAAATAATTCATTTAATTTTCATGTGGGAGATGTTTTCCCCTTAAAAAATGTTATACTACTTGCATCATTTTTCATGAAATCTGTCATAAAATCTATGATAATCTGTCATAAGTTGCATTAACCATACTAAAGGTATTTTGTTGCTTTCATCTGTTTAAATATGATTAGTGCAGCTTATGGTATGTTAGTTGGTTGATTTAATGGCTTAAATCTATAATTTTCATCATATATGGGTGTTTGGATCTACTTGCATATCTGTATTCAAGGCTGCTTTAGGTGCATACATATTAGGTGCATACAGGATATCTAAGTCGTAAAAACTGCCTTGTTAATTTTATAAAAAGTCAAAATTAGTTTGATTCTTTAATTTTGTTCATATTCAGTTAAATTTAAGCTTATATAATCTTCAAAATAGGTAAAATAATAGTTACAGTAGATTAATTAAGTAGCATATTAGCTTATAACTTCAAGTTCATTCATTTAGCTCAATCAGCTATTCAACTTAGTCAACTTTTTTGAACACTGAAAAAAGTCAAATTACCAAACTCAGTTAAATAGGAATATTTTCTCAGTGAAATTTAGAGTGTAATTTATATTGAAAATAGATAAAAATTGCATTTCTATGTCCGTTTGTTGCTTGTGAATCATAATAAAAAGTAAAATTCATTTTGAAAATCATTTAGTTATTGGAAATTAAGATCAAAGTAGGCTGGTTATTCATATGGCTTGATTTTGAGCATTTTGGATAGCTTACAATAACTGTTTCTTTGGATCTGTTTTAGTTTTGAGCTTCTTAGGTGTCATTAAATTAAGTCTAATATTGACCTTTAGGCTGTTTTGACTTAGCTAATGTGCATATGTTTGAACCTAGCTTGTTTGATTGTTGTAGCTTGTAATCTTAAGTTTGACTTTGTGTTTCATGTGGGTTTAGGTTGGGTGCACATTTGAATGAGCTGCTAGCCTCATAATAACACTTTAAGCTTTAATATGTTGTACTTTAAGTCTTCTATGAGATTATTAAAAGCGTTTCAGAGAAAGTTGCTTTTCAAAAGTTGCATTTTATTAGCTAAAAATCAGTTTTCCAATTAAAAAAAATAAGTGCCCTTGAGACTTTTCTCAAGAAGGATGTGGTGTTTTTTAAATTCCTTTATAACCTTGTTAATTATTTGCACCAAAAAAGACTTTTTAAGGAATTTCCAAAATTAAATGTTAAAAAACTATGTAAACTGATAAACTTATACACTCGCGTGTTACGTGGTAGTTAATATGTTCAACCTTATGTGTATGATATAGTTGTTGAGTCTATAAATAGTTTGAATGTGAAGCTCAATTTATCAATGTATGTAGTATGTGCCCACATTACTTCATGAGGCTGCATTTATTTTAAAGAGGTATTTAGAGAAACTTTTGGAATATTTGCATGCATTATATGCAACATTTTTAAATGCAAAGTACGACAGTTAATTTTTCATGGAATCCATTTGTTTGTATGCTCTAAAAGCAGTCTTATACGAAGTATTGTGTCCTTACACATCTCGGTAAAATGACCTTTAATTCAAAGACCATCTTCTTTTATAAGAAGAAGTTCAATTATTAAGGCAGGATCATCTGTCAACTTAGATGGGTTCCATTGCTAATTGTGTAACCATCTAGTATCATTTATGTGCTTGATCTTGATTACCAGTTTTGGCTCTTTCAAAACAGATTGAAGATCAAGCGGACAAAAACAAGTGACGAAAACTCGTCCGCTTAATGTTGACCAAAAGTTTTCGTCCGCTTGATCTTCCATCTGTTTTGAAATAGCCAAAATTTGTAATCTAGATCAAGCACATAAATGATACTAGATGGTGTCCAAATTAAGCATTGGAACCTATCTATGTTGAGAGATGATTCAGCCTTAATAATTGAGACGTGTTGATTGGGATAATGGTATAGTGTGTATTGTTCATTACATGCCACACTCCTTCATTATCTCAGTCAAGACGAGTCCTGTTACTCAAACTATTTTATAGATTCAAACGTGTATTATATGCGAATGGATTTATGTGAAGTATCATAAATGTGGGTGAAGTGATGATGATACTTGGGTGTATGATACACTTTTCGGTAGTGTATCATACACCCAAAAGTATCATCTTCACTTCACCGACATTTATGATACTTCACGTAAATCCACTTGCATATAATACACTTTTGGGTGTATGACCTTTCTATCATATTCACCTTTTAATCTCAAATTAATAGGGCAGAACCTATACGGACATTCAGCATTGTTTGTCAATATTAACAATTTAAGATTGTTGTGAACTTTGTCCACCTCATTTTTCATTTGTTAATATTTTCAAACGATGATGAATGTCGTTGCATTATGCAAACCTTTTATTTTCAAATACATAGGCCCCATTACCAACTGTTTAAGTATTTTTAAAATGATTAACAGTCATACGTATCATTTATAGGGTTTGTCAATGTATATATTTCCATTTGTGAATGTATATATTTCCTGAGGAAACCTGTTTTGCGAAAAATTTTAGTTTATATATGTTACGGAGTTGGTTAACAAAGTTAAGGATCATATGCTATAATTGTGGATTCTAGAAAAGTTTTTCAAAGAGAATTTGAAAGTGACAAGCTATATGTTTGGTACAAAGTAATGCGACCATACACATCTTGCTACATTCAACTTCACCTTGGAAACCTCAATTATTAAGGCCCATCTATTTAACGTTGTAGATGGGTTCCATTGCTTAAATTGACCGAGTTCCCTAAGGACATTGGATTGCTTGATATTGATACAGAGACAATCCAATGACGTTAGGTAACTCGGTCAAATTAAGCAATGGAACCCATACACATCTTCAGATAGATGGGCCTTGATAATTGAGGCGTGTTGATTGTGATAATGATATATCGTGTATTGTTCATGGCAATCCACCATCCTTCATTATCCCATTCAACACGAGTCACTCATATGCTTTTCTAGAATCGATACTTTTTTATTTGGCACACCTTGGTATTTTGAGCTTCCCATCGAAAACCCATTCCTATGTCAGTGTCATTGCAATCGTTTTGGCGCAAAGCCTTGCACGTATTTTGTCGATTTATTAGAATGGGATTTCGAGTTGAGGCTCAAAGTGCCAAAGTGTGTCCACTTGCATATGTACACAGTTCTGAGTGGTACGAACCGTGTTGTCTGCGATAAAGTTGTAGTCCGTTTCTTTACGAGAAAAGACACTCCTTCTTTATCCCATTCGACACGTTTCCTACCACTCTCACCTTATAACATATTGACATGTAACTTTTTTAATCAACTCGTTTACATATATAAACTCTATGTCAGTGTCATAAGTTTTACAATTTATTAGAACTATTTTGATAGAATATATTGTTCTTTGATGTTTTCATTTGTGTATATGTGTGCAAGAGTCTGTGATGATAAGTATTGTTCATAAAGTTTTCTTAATAGCAAGAGGTGGGAAAGAAAAAAGAGGATGACGTACAAGTGTATTTGGTGCAAATTCATTTTGCCATATCCTCTTTTTCTTTCTCATGTCTCGCTATATAAGACTACCTTATGAGTGCATCCTGTTGAACTATGATCGAAGCAATGACAACTTAAATTGATTAACCATCCAGGAATCAAAGATAGTGCAGGCAACACACCTCACACAGTCAACCAAGATGAAGCTGTCAAGGAGGGAGTCAAAGAAGGTGTGAAACCCCTATATATTTATAGTTGTTGTAAGACATGTGTATAGACGCTTAGTTGTATACATAATCTTTATCTGCGTTCGCGTTAACTTGTAACTGTACAGCGTCATTTAAAACTCTCATTGTATATTTTTGATGTCTTTTGTTGTCAATTATGATTTTATTTTGAAGATTCTGAGATTAGCTTTTTAGTTTGTGTGCTCAAAGAATATGAATCAATCTTCAATTACATCCCATTGCCTATTGCCTATCTGATTGGTGGTTAGTGGCTTTTCAGTTATTTTTTACATCCTAAAAAGGTGGTTAGTGACTTTTCACTTGGATTTTTTTTAGTATAAATAACAAACTATCTCATCCATTTCCGTCAATCATTCACCCACAACCAAAACCAACACCATTTCTATCCTAATGACATCTTCATCATCAAACGCTGATTCCCAGAAAAATAAAAGACCAAGAGATGATTCTATTCCTCCTATGCCTGAGAAGTACAAAATTTTTGACATACCCCAAGATATATGGGATAAATGTCATTCTGGCGCTTATGGAAATGAAAAAACGTTGATTGATCTTTATAACAAGCGTATCAAACTTCTTGAAAAACAAAACAAGAGGGATGAGGAGATCATATAGGACCGCCAGAAGATGATTGAAGATCGCAATACAACAATAGCAGAAACACGAAAACAAATTGTTGATGTCTACAAAAGGATTGAAGATAATTTGTTTATTTCGTAATGTTTCACTTACTTTAATATCAACAATGTCATTTGAATTATTGAATAAGTATCTGGATTGAAGATGATTTGTTTATTTCGTAATGTTTCACTTACACATAATTATTACACATAATGTTTCACTTACACATAATTATTTCGTAATGTTTATTTCGTCTCGTTTCACTTTTTTTATTTGACATTTTCTTGTCATCAATAGTATTGTCATATAATGTTAGAGATGCTAAATTGTGATATAGCACTTCGCCTTTGGACAGAAAGAAATACACGTCTGCAAATACACGTCTGCAAACACTTGGGGCTGAAAGTAATACATGCCTGCACATTTAGCAAAGAAAAATTCGTACATTGGTGTATCTGAAAAAATAGGAAATTACAAATTGGAACAAAAGTAATAGTTATACAGTTTAGCTATGATATAAATGGTGTTGGTCAACTTGCTTAGTATGTGAAGGGATGGATAATTAATGTATGTTCATGTATGTGGAAGTGAAATGAAGCATTAGTTATGATTAATTTTGTGTGGCTCAAGGGCAGTACTTAAAGCCACTATGCTTATAAATAACATACAAACAGAAAAGAAATAATCATCAATAAAATCCAATCTCAATCTAAAAACACACACATACACTGTAGAAAGCAGTTTTTGATAAGGAAAAAAAAGATGACAACAC
>LBNU01012252.1:211095-227321 GCA_014162995.1 Artemisia annua
ATTGCTTTTAAGAAGAAAAAAATTCTGGATTTTACGAAGTATCACAGATTTGGTATTGGAATAAAAAGTTAATACTACTTTGTAAATTTGAGCACTACAACAACAAGATATGAACATAAATTATAAGGATGGCCTATAAATACATATAAAACGGAAAACAATGATATGCATGCCTACATTCATATTTGTTAAATATTTGATGTCTCAGATTGTGGGGTTTCTTTTGTCTTTGATTTGTTTAAATAATAAAAGGTTAAAACCTAACTAACTAATTAATTACCCTAAAACTTTGAATTTGACACCAAGTATCGGTAATGGGTAGTAGTAATCGTTTTTTAGGCACAACACATATAGAATGCTATTGAACTTTTATACTATTTTCAGACGTTGTATACACAAAAAGATTTATCAGCCAATAATGCATACTTATAATGTCTGTCGCCATATCAGGTAAAAATAGCACAGATGAGTTGAGGAAGTTCTACACAAAAAGTATTCATAAAAGATTAAACTTTCACAAATGAAAGTATTCATAAAAAGTAGTATAGCACAATGTTTAATTTGTTGTACTTTGGCCCTTTACAACAATCAAAGAGTATTATTGACTCCTAATGAGACTTCACTAATCATAATCATTATACTCACAATAACCATACTAAATTGATTTTTAATGAAACTTTACTCGGCATTCAATGCAGGTATTTCTACTATGTCTAATGGCAGGATGTAGCATATGTTGGTTTAATACAGTTTGCTTTGTCCTTTGTACCCAAAATTTCCCCACATATCGACCTTTAGCCATCTCACTAACGGTAAGCTTCAATGGTGTAAGTGCAGCCTTATATAGCCTCGCAGCCAAAGCAATAAACTCATCATCATACACAGTTTACCTTCTTCTCAACGCCTTCATTCCACTTTTCACCTCTTTTGCAGCCCTCATCCCAATCCTCAGGCAACCAATATTGAACGCACATCCTTCTGAAACAGCTCACCGTGATCGACCCGTATTCTTTTTTTTGTACATGTTAGCCATCATCACAGGTCTTTATCTTCTTCTGATTGCTTCAGTTTCTAGTCATGCAAAACTTTTTTTTTCTGGTGCCACTGTCCTTCTTTTTCTCCCATTAGGGATCCCGGGTATGGTTTATGCTAGAAGCTGGTTTAAAATTTCATTATACCCTAAGATTCTTGAAAAAGGATCAAGTTTTCTACTTCTTGATGGTGATGATGATCACTATAAAGAGCTTGATGATGGAAGTAATAACTCTATTACTTTAACTAATGATGATAATGGCTCCGAAAATGGTAATAAAGGGTGTTGGGACATGGTGATTAAGAGTGATAGATTGGAAATGCTTGAGGAAGAACATGATCTTCAGAAGCTTCTTTGCAGGCTCGATTTTTGGCTATATTATTTTGCATACTTTTGTGGCGGAACAATTGGGCTAGTTTATAGTAACAATCTAGGCCAAATTGCACAATCACTTGGTTTGGATTCAAGTACCTCTACGCTCATCACATTCTATTCATCATTCTCATTCTTTGGACGGCTACTTGCAGCAGCGCCGGATTTCTTGAGGACGTAAGTATTCCACTACAACAGATACACGTAATTTGGTTAACAACATTTGACCATGCATGTAAACATGTTCAATGTTTTACATTTGTAAAGCATGCACTACAAGAATCGGAGGTTTTAGAAACGACTTTTGTCGTCGCTAAAAAGTCGTTGTCAAATCCTCGTTGCTAAAACCTTTTAGTGATGACGGTCAAAGGCTTTAGCGACGATAGTAATGTGCCCACAAGTTTGATTTCTAATTTGTGAAGAAATAAGTGAAACAAAATGATCTCTAATTTGTGAAGCAAATTCTTATTTTCCACGCTTCCATGTCCGAAACTGATTTTATACAATCATATATACAAATCTCTCTTTTGGGAAAATTAAAAACAATTATAGAGAAAAACAGCCTTGTGACTTCTTACTCTTTGTTACGTATTTACATGTGAGACACTCTTACAAGTTTAGTTATAATTGTTAACATCTTAACCAATGTTCAAATGTCTCTTTAAGCTGCGAAAATAGTACGTTGATAATTATTGTAATGGCGTCACTGTCTATCTCTCTTTAGATGCTAGCGTCCCTTCAAACAATCTTGTATAGAGATCTTATTTATACATGAATATAGGAAGCTGTACTTGGCAAGAACTGGATGGCTAGCCATAGCGCTCGTGCCAACACCCTTGGCGTTCCTTGTTCTTTCATTGACAGAAACTGAGTTAGCACTTCGGATTGGAACTTCCCTTATTGGTTTAAGCTCTGGGTTCATTTTTTCAGCAGCCGTGTCCATAACATCTGAGCTTTTTGGACCAAAGAGCATTGGTGTGAACCACAACATTCTTATAACAAATATCCCAGCCAGGTCACTCATTTATGGCATACTTTCAGCCCTAGTGTATGATAGCAATGCGACTGCATTTAGGAGCTCCTTAGTTTGCATGGGGAGAAGATGCTATTTTGAAACATTTGTTTTGTGGGGCAGTGTTTCAGTTTTGGGACTCGTTTCAACCGTGTTGCTGTTCCTAAGAACACGGCATGCTTATAATAGATTTGAGCATAACCGATTTGTATAGTATCATGATAACTCTGCAGGTCCAATTACACTAAATCAAGTGATTTTGGGACATAAGAGAGACTCCAAGACTCGCCTATTGCCCATGAGTGCCCAGGTTTGCTTCAATGAACCGGCTGGAAAAGTTTCATCACTTTTTGATCATAGAAGCATGTGTATAGTAGGATGTTGTATAATGTTTTTGTGTTCCTATGGTTAGAATGGCTAAATGATGAAACCCATCGATCTGGGTTTGTTCATGTGTTCGAGCTCTGTTAAAAGTATCTACGACTTCCAAGCACAATTTCCATACTTGACTAACGAAACCATATAGCCAAACCGGATATTGGTTCGGACCAGCAGCTGTATATATATGAAACAGATTCAATATAGTTACTTTATAATTAACTTATTTCAAGGTTTCCTGTAATACAATCACTCGAAACAATTTTGAAAGTATATAAAAAGAATATATATGAATAGATGAAAACAATTGAAACATATATATGATCTATACAACTATAAAGTTGTAAGTTCAAATTTCTACATACACGTTAATGTATCAATTTGGTATCTGTTTCATTATAATCTAATGAATCATAGAAAATTGAACAATGTATATAACCTAAGGGTAAATGCAAAACGTTTTGTCCTTTATACAAAGAAATAGTCTCTCATAAGCTAATGCCATCTTCTTAGCAGTAAACATCGAAGTTGCATATCTCTGGCACGCCTTCCCTCTTTGAGCAAGCCTCTTCGGACCTTCGGCCACCACATCCTTCAACACCTCAACCAACGACTCTACATTCGGTGAAAACATAAAACCATACTCTTTATCAACTAGAATAGTCCCTTTGATGCTCGGAAACCGTGATGCCATCACAGGTTTCCCTGCCATCATCGCTTCCATAAGCGTTAAATCAAGTCCTTGTGGTCTAAGAGTTGGGTTCACAAAGATGTCAATTCCATTATAGAATCCACGAAGCTCTGAGGGGCTCATGGACCCCAGGACTATGACTTGGGACCCAAGTTCCATGTACCTTGATTTCCATGGTCCAGCTCCAGCCACTACTAAGTACACATTTTTGTTGTTTCTTATTAGTTTTGCGAAGGCTTCATAGAGCAAAGGGTGTCCTTTGTCTTTCACTAGTCTCCCAGCCACCCCTAGGAGTAAACTTGCATTTTGAGGTACTCCTATTTTGATTCTAAATTTTTTCCCCAATTCTGGATCTTCACGAAAATCGTTCTCATTTACACCATTGACGATCACGTGTACTCGTTTGCTAGGGATCTGGTAGACATCTCTAAGCATTTCACCACAACTGTCACTAATAGCAATATGGTGTTGGTAGTTTCTAAAGAATCGAATCTCATTCAACACTTTTGGGATCATAACTTGAAAACTTTTGTTAAATGATTCAGCCATTGGCTCGTCGGGCCTTCTTAACAAATCTTGATAGATACTTGATGAAACACTTTCTAATGCAATCCCATGCCACGAAACTGCAAGATTCGGGATATTCCTAGCTTTGTAATGAGGTAGTGCTACGCTCTCTGTGTGGATCACGTCAAAGGGGCGATTTTCGTTCTCTACCTCGTATTGTTCCCACGCTTTGTTGTACCGCCATTGACCCGGTTCAGCATCTTCATGGAAATGTACAATGGGTTCATTTGTATTTTTCTTGTTTATCAAACTAACATCCTCATGTGGAGGGGAAGTAAAGATGTGAATCTCGTGGCCACGAGTAGCTAAAGCCATGTACAATGTGTAGGCGTGACGCTCCATCCCTCCAGGTGTAGTTCCCACAGGCCATTTTCTAGAGAAAACGGCTATCTTGAGGGGAACAGGTGGAGGGATGTGTGACGAGAAACTTAAATGGTTCCATGAGAACTCGGCTGACCTAAGGTCACCCGAAAAAGAAGTTGTAGTAGTAGAGAACGTGTTGCATATAGAGGCCGGAGGCGTGTGAAGGAGGAGGAGGGCCGGGATGGTGAAGAGAATGACACAGAAGAGGGTTGTTGCTAAACTAGATTGGAAAGAGCACACAGCCCTCTTGGTTTTGGTGGTGGTAAGGGCCATGGTGGTGGTCGTTTGGGGTGGTGATGATGGTTGTATTGTCTTTCTATTAAGGATGTTTATTCTGGCTTTTGTAGTTGTGAACATGGTTCTTGTGGGAATATAGACATGGGTTGGAAGGTATGCATGCACTTAAACAAGTGCTTTTTTTTACTTTTCCAAGTGCTTTTCTCACGCAACTTTCGGGAAATTTGATGTGGACTCTTCTGACTCACATTTTCCTCTTGACATGTAAATAAAATTAATTAATATTATTAATGCTCAAACTTATTTTTAAGCCATAAAAACAAATCCTAGCCATTACCTATATGAACATTATTTTACATACTAGTTACATATTATACCTTCCTCATATCTCCTTAAATGATTAACATGTGCGCTCTTAATCAGTTTTTAAGTATATGCTTTCGGGGGAAAAGATTACTCATTTGTTTAACAAAAGAACTGGTTAATATTTTGTTGTTGTGTACATTTATTTATATAATGCTCATTTTTTTTTTTTTTTTTTTTTTTTTTTTNTTTTTTTACTCGTCAATATATCCGCGGTTGTAATTGCTATGGGTGTAGGACTATAGGTTAAGGCTAGGCACACTCGTGACCCATATTGCATCATTATTCCGGCTGCCACCTCAGCTTTCTCTCTCTTCAACCCATTTTCACCTCTCTCTCCCTACACTCGTGACCCATATTACATTTTTTTTTTAAAAGGTATGGCTTTTTGTTTGTAGCATTCGGTCGAGAGGGTGACCGAAAGTCTCAAAAATCGTCCAGCGACCGAATTCAACAAAAGGCTCCACAATGGGAACGACCGAATCTCAATTCGGTCATCTTCATCCTCGACCGTTTTATATCCGGCCATCTGTGGGCAGCCTAATAAACCGAATGAATAGACTATCAAAGCTTTTGATTAACCCACTTGGAATAGATTTGATATAACAATCTATGGTCAAAATACTAATTCTTAATAAGAAAATAAAAAGTCAACCATTGTGAGTGGTTAACTGCCTGAAATTAGACGCATTATTGAAACGTATGATATTGACTAAGCTGCCCATGTGGAGGATGAAGAGTTAATTTAGGCAGATTTGGGGGGCTTTTTTGTAAAAGTAAAGAAACTTTTGACTTATACAATTCTCACCCCTATAATTTTATATTTATTTAGATTATTATGGTGCGTATGCAGCAATTAAAGGGTCCTATTGCTTGGCCTTGAATTAAGCACTCCTAGCTTGCAACTTAACTTCAGTTATACACACCTTTGTTATAAACACTACTATGTCGCTTTTAATTGGTTACTACTTTCAAATAACTATTATTTTTTAATAAATGGTTTTGAAATAGTCGTGCCTTTTCTTTGGGAAAGTTCTACACATGTGACGATGATTACAGCAAAGGATATCAGAATTAAAATGATAAACATGTTTGTTTTACTTTTTGATTGTTACTTTTACTATGATTACAGCAAAGGATATCAGGGTTAAAATGATAAACATGTGTGGTTTTACTTTTTGATTGTTACTTTTACTAGTCGAGTACCCGTATTTAGCGACGAGATTTTATAACGACACAAAATTTTAGTTAAAACATTTTGGTTAAGTGTTTTGTGTAACGTTTAAGCATATAACGTAAAATAATCAAAATATAATTGAGAAAAATTGTAAATTACGATAATTCAACTCAAAAAACAAAATTTTAAAATGTACCAAAGAATGTATAAAAAAATATTTAGTGAACTTAAAGTGAAACATGATAACAATTAGTTAAAACATCATCTTCTTCTACAATATTTTTTATCTATTTTTTCTACAAATGATGTTTAAATGATACGTATATATAATATGTGTATTAAATATGATTGGAAAACTTTTTAGTGATGCTTTTAAAGCAAATTTTCTAATGAGAAGTCAAACTTTTTCGAGTGACAAAGTAAAAAGAATTGAAATTTAAAAAGGTAATTTATTATAACACATTACTCATAGTAAATTTATATGTTTTAAGAAAAACATTTATGCTAAATATATAGTAGAGATTTGGAGTTTTGAATGCATGTCGTCATGTTAAATACCATTAACGGGTCAAAATTCGAGATGTTACTATAAAACCTCAACAGGTATTGAACTGATAATTTTAATTGTGTGTAAATCCTACCTGGACCGTCAATTATCTGAATCTTCAATCTAGTTAGCATTTGAGAAAGCTTCAAGAGAAGCATCGGGGCTATCTTTTCATAAACGGAGCGAACTCGAGGCAATCATGAGAGATGACATTGGATTGCCTCTTTGTGCCATCTTCATAATAACTTCAATACCGAAAGAGTAGTTAAGTGCCTAAGATCTTTTAAACAAAAAATTGATCCAAGTGTAGGAATATATATATGTGTTCTATAACATAATTAAATATTGCCGACTATATATGTGATTATGGGGTCACACACAATAACACGAGACTTCGGTAACCTATTATATATTTATCGGAAATATAAATTGATTACTAGTAGACATAATGATTGGTTTTAATTATTAGTTGGACTAATTATGAGTATTAGGCTTTAACTATACAAACCGGATGGTCAGGCTAGTCTGGTTTCCAGTCCAGACGCTCAATATGCAGTTAATTAGCTAGGCCAATTACTTTGGTAGGAAGAAAAAAATAAAGATAAAGATGGAATTAGAATTTTTATATTGAGTTAAAGATTTATCTTTATCTAGGTCTTTTGTTGGGAATGCTCCTAACACGTAAATGAAACGACATTTACGGGATTACATTAGTTAGTATGTAAGCCACATACACAGGTACTAGAAACGTCTATGTAAAGTTATGTGTATGTTTTTCCCTCCATACTTCCATTAAGGGGAGAGACTAAGTGTGTAACTTTCATTTTCTCTATTATCAATAATACACATAGTTTTCCTTTCTCTCTTTACTCTCTCTCTCTCTCTCTTTCTAACCATAGACATGTTTTACTATCATCATCCCCGACCTCCCGAATTACAATATCAACCTAAAACACGATCCTACAAGTGGCATCGGAGCCAAGGTTTTAGTTATTGGTTGATTTTTGTGGTTTTTATCTTGTCAAAAATCTGTTTTTTGTTAATCTGTATTACCAATGTTTTCACTGTTTCTACACATATTTGGTTATAACAGTTTGTACTGAACTTTACAGTATCAAAATGATCAAAAGTCCAAAACTTTTTCATACATCACGTTTTCATCTGTTGAGTATAATATTACTTTATGTAACTCTATATCAGATGTTGTGTATATCATTTTTTGTGACTATTTTTGTACCATACCATGATATTTATGGTAAAAAATGGTCGGAATTTATGGTCGAAAAAGTCGTCGAAAAAATGGTCGGAATTTCTTGTAAAGAAATTTTCGAATTGCGAAACCCTAAAGTTTTGAATTGGCCTAAATTTCGAATTGGCCAAAAATTTCGAATTGGCAAAAACAAAAATTTCGAATTGGCAAAAAAATTTCGAATTAGAAAAATTTCGAGTTGGCCAAAAAAAATTTTGAATTGGCCAAAAGTTTCGAATTTTTGGCACAAAAATCGAATAGACTTTTCGAATAAAGAAATAAAGATAAAGATGAAGACTGCTTTGACCACAAACCAAATACCCATCTGACTATTGTGACTTCTTAACCATCATAAGTCAAAGTCGAGACAAAAATATGTAAATGAAAAACAAAAAAGTGAGTGATGATGGACGAAGAATGTAACAAACCAGAATTTTCCAGACTAATTTTAATAATAAATATTTATTTATTATAGCTAATTTGGGCATTTCTATGCATAAATTGATATTTTTGAGCATTTCTGAGCATTTCGGGTATCTGTAACGCGTACTGTAGCTTACAGTCATCATTTAAAATAGTCTATTTTTGTCAATAAACATAAATTAATCCATTTCGGATAGCTACTGACAAGTTTCGTAATTTACTGAGAAGTTTCTCACATTTTCTGAAAAACAACGTTGCACGCGAACCGACACCACAGTACCTATGGTAAAAGTCAAGTAAATATATTTTTGAGTTAATAATGACATTTTATTACATTTCTGACAAAATCATGGCTAAAAACTTTATTTTACGTATACGTGTCCAAAAACGTCAAACCGGGACGTAACGGTTGCATTTAAGCTTAAACCGACACACGATATACCAACGAGGGGTAAAATTTCACTTCCTCACCTCCCTTGGATACCTCCTAGCCGGCCACACCTAACCAAACACATATACACACATGCAAAATACTCTTTTACCCACAAAACACCCTATTATCCACTAAACACCCCTAAAAACCAAATCTAATATCCTATATACAACTAACCCTCCCCATTTCACTTTACCAACTCATTCTTTCTTCTTCTTCTTGCTCCCTAACCGGCCACACACACACATACACATTTCATACATAATTTTTGAAGATCAAGTTATATTTGGGTGTTAAATCAAGAGTTTGGGTTATAGATAAGGTGATTTGGGTAAAATTTGAAGTAAATTGGGTCTTCCTTGTTCCTCCTAGCCATGTTAAAACACACCCATTGTAAGGTTTCATCAAGACTTTTCAATCTTGTTTATTTCATGTTTTTATGATGATCTAAGATGTTACCAAGTGCTAAATGTATATGTTTTGTTAAGTTGACAACTATATACATATTAGGTTTGCATGCATGTAATTCGACCACATTTAATGCTATGAGTTAATATGTATATTTCTTGCTTGTGTGGTAAAACTTGTTACTTGTGGTACTAATTTGGTGGTACAAATGTGATTTACACTAATTACGCGAATTTAAGACGATATATACACTTATATGTGTATATATATAATTCGGCTTATATAAAAATAAGAGATTATTGGGGTTTTGAAAAACATAAAATTTTGGCTCAAGTGGTGAATTGGTGGAAGTTTTGCTTGTAAGATTATGATTGATTATATATCAAATTAACCGTAACTAATTATAAATAATTAGTTAAAAATACAATTTTTGGTGAAATAAATTATTTTAAGTCGAAATATATTATTTTTAGTCGAATAAAAATAATATTGACCAAACCTTATATTTTGAGGATTAAACATAATTAAAAGTGTTAATTATGTTTAATTATAAAAGTTATATAAAATAAAACAACTAAAATTGGTTATTGGGCCAATTGGCCCAATAAGCCCAAATTGGTGCTCGTTGGCAGTTGGGCCGAGCCCAATGGACATTTTTCCAACTTTGACTTTTTGACCGAAAATTATTATTGGACGTGTAGAAATTAATTTCGATATATAACGATATATAAAACGTAACTAAAACCGTATTAAATGGTTTGGGCTAATATTGGGTTAACGGGCCCAATAGTGAAATATAGGCCCAATAAACATTTCGGATGACGAAAATGGGTTTTTACATATATTTGAACTCGCAATGGTTATTTTTGTAACGTATGACGAATTATATCGATAACTATATTAATAGTGAATAATATAGTTATTACGTGTTAAATTTTGCAAATAAAGTGACAAGTGGTTTAATTGAGAAATTGCAACACTTGAGAAAAATAGAAACGTTGAATAAACGAACGGGTCATGCCAAATTTTATAAAAATTATGACACTTAGAGTATTTTGCTAAAATACTTACACTTATATAGTTTTCTAACTACAAAGTATTCTTTGAAATACTTAAAATTTTATATTATATTATAAATAATATTTAAAATATAATATTCCTCCACTAACATTATTATAATATTTTCTCAACACATGTTTAATTAATTTTAATTAATTAAATACATGATTATTAACTTTACCTAATATATATATATATATATATATATATATATATATATATATATATATATATATATATATATATATATATATATATATATATATATATAGCCCATAAAAGAAATAAGGCGGTCCCAAATATATCAGAGTCATCTATGACCATGCCATGCCCTGCCAAAGCCTCCAATAGCAAGCTATCACTTTAAACCTGAAAACACATGCTAAAGTGTCAACACGAGGTTGGTGAGTTCATAGGTTTATGTAAATAGCAATTCAGTATAAAAGAAACGTGAGTTCGGTAAAAGCTTAGTGACCATTGTGTTGTGTACAACGTCATAAAATGGGGTTCACTTTCAAGTAAATGTAGTAATGTGGACCACAAGGTTAAACGTTTGCTTGACCGTTACATTCGGTTATGATCACATATGAGTTGACCGTTACATTCAGTCACATATGTACATAGCAAGTTGGCCAGTTCATTTGCCAGGTTGGCCAGTTCATTTGCCAGGTTGGCCAGTTGGCTTAGCCGGTTCATTTGGTTATGCAGGTATAATCGTTTAAAGTACTTGTGTCCGTATGTAAAGTAGTCACGTGTGTAACAGATAAACACAGAATGCATTCAAATAACCAAATCAAGTATTCAGTCAAACAACAAAGTTTACGTAAACAATTCACGTATCCAAGTAAACAAGCATTGAGTTTAGTTAAAAAACGAGCATGTATTCTCCCCCAAAACAGTTATAAAACGAGTAAAAATAGGGGGTCATGAACTCACCTCAATGACAGCAACGCAAAATATCACAACTGACACAACTGGCATCTAGAGCATATCACAACGGTATCAAGAGATATAAGCACAACGGTACGAGATCGGCACAACCTAATATGTATACGGTTATCTCAGAATACGTCTCGTAGAATAAAAGAGTTTTAAAAAGACAAACGTCTTAGTTTTCGTGTTTTAAATGTTTTGACTCTTTTGTAAAAGGTTTTATGTGTGACCAAGTGCTCGCGTATTTCTTGCTTGTTGTGTGGTACGTACATTTCAAAAGTAATTTTTTAGAAAGACTTTTGGTGATGGCTCGTGGTGAAAGTGTATAGTGAGAGTTTGTACAACGGAACATCCGTACGTTGTACTCCTCTTTACAATTCATAAGTAATATATATATACATATATATGACTTATTATACTTCCACACTGTTTTTGGAACGCTGTAAACAAAAATGCTTTTGAATATAGAGATTTCTTTTAAACGGTTGAGTTAAAACCGTTCTTTGTACTTTGTGTTGTGATACCATTTCAGTAGCACCCAAACATGTATGCTTCCGCTAAACCAGATTTTGGGGGTGTTACAGATTGGTATCAGAGCCTTGGTTATAGAGAAGTGGGTATTTTTAAAACCTAGACTATAACTACTTTTGCGAAAACTTAACCCTATGACCGACACGTGCCTGCCTGCCTGCCAAGCTGATGCCTCATTTGTAATTTTCATTACTAATATATTTGATGAGATGTGTGATTTACTATTGGATGAGTATATCCATTTATTTTGCTATATACTATAAGTATCTTCGACATACTTATGCATACGTATCGTACTTATCGTAGCATTATGCATTTTCTCTACGTAATCTCATCATCCGTCCTCGTGCGTGGACACTTGTTTTTGTCTTTCTAAACAGCTTTTAAAAGTAAGTGACATAGTACTAGCGTAACTGAGTTGAGTATTTTAAAGTTCATTGAACCTCGGGTGAATATAGACTTATCACCTATATTCAGCCAGGGACAGTGGGACATAGCCTGATCACCTATGTCCAACTCAGAGGTGAACTTTGCGATACTTGGAGTAGTTATAATAGAATTATGTCCGGTTACATTTTTGATTACGAGAATGATAAAATTTATGTGTGTGTACATAAGTATTGCTTGACATGAACACTCACATCTGCACACAACATGATAGCAATCACAACACACTGGCATCACAATACTTCACAAGTCGTAGTACTCTTGGTATCGCTATACCTTTCCACTCATTTGGAATACTTGCTCATCGCCGTCTAATCATGTTTTGCATCGAGGCGTATTGGACCCGATTGGTCACAGTTTGAATTCGAGTTGCTTATTTTAACTTGTTTGATGTTGTAATAAACTCAAACTCATTTGAGTTTATTGGAGCGTTTCGGCTATGTTTGAATTTGGATTGCTTATTTATTTAAACCTTGCTTTGTTTGCGGTCTTTGTTACAGTCACCTCTACCCTAAACCTTATGCTCAATCGATTTGATTCATCCCTCTCAATAGATGTCGTTCCTTCCGCGTGAAGTAGAATGTACATTACTTGGTCAACCAATAGATTGCTAGTAGCAATCAACATCCTCCTTTAGAGTCGTACTCTAAACTTGCTATACCCTCCATTCAGCAGAGATTCTATGGCCAACAGAAACCTTAAGACCGTAAGGAGTAGTAACCTGAACCGTGTTCTTTGGAACAGACACCAAATTCTTCACCCGTCTCTCGGGCATACTAACTATCTTTGCTACCCTCTTATAAGATAATAAACTGTGTCACTAACATCATACAACTGTTTTCGATTATTCTACGGACCAATTTACGGTCACCCTACAAATGTTTTACTCCTACTTCATGAAATCAAATTTTCAACCTTATAACTATTTTGTAAACAACGAACAGTTCCCGTTGTTCTACAAATTATTTTGCAAATTGTTTCGCTAACGATTTTATAAACCGGTTTGCTGTCCTGCTACGATATTATCAATCGAACTGCAGTTTTGCTAATATCATGCAAATGATAAACTGATTTCTTATTATTCTATGAACTATTTTACAAACCGATTTATAAACTATACTTCAATCGCCTTGTGAATTATTTACTCACATTGATGCGTTAAAAGTTTCTAGTCAAACTTCATCAGTTTCATTAACACTAGCGGAATAAACATGTTCTTTTATTACGTCGCTGCTGTTTTCAGAAAGATGCGCCGCATCGGAATTACTGATGCGCCGTATTAAGTTACAAACAGCAGAATCCACAGCGAAGTCGTTAATAAAAGTATTTTCGTCAACTTGATCTTCTATAGCGATAGTGTCTTCTAATTTTTTTTAGCAGAAAATAATCGAGTAGATCATTTTTTTTACAATTCTTGAGTAAATTGATTTATCGTGTCATCAGAAACATCCACCTTATAAATATTCATCATCTTCAGAACTATTTTACTCATAGATTGTTCCATACTAAATTCAACCTCATCTTTGCCTATTGTAAGAGTTATCTTTTTATTAAAAACATCAATCATGGCCCTAGCAGTGGCTAGAAAGGGTCATCCTAAAATTATATGCGTCCTAGAATTTTCATGCATATCGAAGATAACGAAGTCAATAGGTAGTTCAAATTCATCAACTTTTACTAATATGTTTTCATCAATTTTTTGCATAACAAGGAGTGATTAAACTTTAACTTTTGAGAAATTATCTTATACACACCACGTTTAAAGACAACTTTTACTGAGGACATGAGTCTTTTAAAGTCGCATCAGTTTACCAAACTGTAAAACTTTCAGCAAATGATTATGTATTACTCTTCCACAGACAAGAGGAGCCCTTACCATCCAGTAAGACTCAAATCGGTTGTGGGTACCAACATCTCTTCCCAGACACCATTTTATCGAATAACATAAACTGAAACCCGTGCGTAAATACTCATCTCTTCTTGACCGTAATGGGTAACTTGAATTGAATCGCGAGGACGCGATTCCATTTAAGGAGGTGAGACTGTAACAAACCGGAAATTTCCAGACTAATTTTAATAATAAATATTTATTTATTATAGCTAATTTGGGCATTTCTATGCATAAATTGATATTTTTGAGCATTTATGAGCATTTCGGGTATCTGTAACGCGTACTGTAGCTTACAGTCATCATTTAAAATAGTCTATTTTTGTCAATAAACATAAATTAATCCATTTCGGATAGCTACTGACAAGTTTCGTAATTTACTGAGAAGTTTCTCACATTTTCTGAAAAACAACGCTGCACGCGAACCGACACCACAGTACCTATGGTAAAAGTCAAGTAAATATATTTTTGAGTTAATAATGACATTTTATTACATTTCTGACAAAATCATGGCTAAAAACTTTATTTTACGTATACGTGTCCAAAAAGTCAAACTGGGACGTAACGGTTGCGTTTAAGCTTAAACCGACACACGATATACCAACGAGGGGTAAAATTTCACTTCCTCACCTCCCTTGGATACTTCCTAGCCGGTCACACCTAACCAAACACATATACACACATGCAAAATACTCTTTTACCCACAAAACACCCTATTATCCACTAAACACCCTAAAAACCAAATCTAATATCCTATATACAACTAACCCTCCCCATTTCACTTTACCAACTCATTCTTTCTTCTTCTTCTTGCTCCCTAACCGGCCACACACACACATACACATTTCATACATAATTTTTGAAGATCAAGTTATATTTGGGTGTTAAATCAAGAGTTTGGGTTATACATAAGGTGATCTGCGCAAAATTTGAAGTAAATTGGGTCTTCCTTGTTCCTCCTAGCCACGTTAAAACACACCCATTGTAAGGTTTCATCAAGACTTTTCAATCTTGTTTATTTCATGTTTTTATGATGATCTAAGATGTTATCAAGTGCTAAATGTATATGTTTTGTTAAGTTGACAACTATATACATATTGGGTTTGCATGCATGTAATTCGACCACATTTAATGCTATGAGTTAATATGTATATTTTTTGCTTGTGTGGTAAAACTTGTTGCTTGTGGTACTAATTTGGTGGTACAAATGTGATTTACACTAATTACGCGAATTTAAGACGATATATACACTTATATGTGTATATATATAATTCGGCTTATATAAAAATAAGAGATTATTGGGGTTTTGAAAAACATAAAATTTTGGCTCAAGTGGTGAATTGGTGGAAGTTTTGCTTGTAAGATTATAATTGATTATATATCGAATTAACTGTAACTAATTATAAATAATTAGTTAAAAATACAATTTTTGGTGAAATAAATTATTTTAAGTCGAAATATATTATTTTTAGTCGAACAAAAATAATATTGACCAAACCTTATATTTTGAGGATTAAACATAATTAAAAGTGTTAATTATATAATAAAACAACTAAAATTGGTTATTGGGCCAATTGGCCCAATAAGCCCAAATTGGTGCTCGTTGGCAGTTGGGCCGAGCCCAATGGACATTTTTCCAACTTTGACTTTTTGACCGAAAATTATTATTGGACGTGTAGAAATTAATTTCGATATATAACGATATATAAAACGTAACTAAAACCGTATTAAATGGTTTGAGACGAGGTAAGAGATTACCATAAGCTATCGAGCGTGTTACGTTCTCCGACCCATATAGTTAACGCTCGAGGAGGTTCCTGATACATCGCTCCTTCTGTACCTTTTGTTTCTTTCTTCGTGTCAGCGACGCCGGACAGCGTGTGTCGGTGTGGGCAGGTAGGAGCTTACGCCGTTGGATGAATGGTTTGCTTCCTACACTATTTTCAATTCAGGGTACACCTCGATTACTCGAACTTCGGTCCATACGTACAAAAATAACCCATTGCGACACAAAATTATTATGTACACACCCCATTCTTTGCGCTCCATCCGAAATCGGGGTTTATTGGGGCTATATTCATCACATTGGGCGGCCCGTTAACCCAAATTAGCCAA
>LBNU01012252.1:227418-237565 GCA_014162995.1 Artemisia annua
CCAAATTTTATAAAAATTATGACACTTAGAGTATTTTGCTAAAATACTTACACTTATATAGTTTTCTAACTACAAAGTATTCTTTGAAATACTTAAAATTTTATATTATATTATAAATAATATTTATAATATAATATTCCTCCACTAACATTATTATAATATTTTCTCAACACATGTTTAATTAATTTTAATTAATTAAATACATGATTATTAACTTTACCTAATATATATATATATATAAGTCATATATATGTATATATATATATTACTTATGAATTGTAAAGAGGAGTACAACGTACGGATGTTCCATTGTACAAACTCTCACCATACACTTTCACCACGAGCCATCACCAAAAGTCTTTCTAAAAAATTACTTTTGAAATGTACGTACCACACAACAAGCAAGAAATACGCGAGCACTTGGTCACACATAAAACCATTTACAAAAGAGTCAAAACATTTAAAACACGAAAACTAAGACGTTTGTCTTTTGAAAACTCTTTTATTCTACGAGACGTATTCTGAGATAACCGTATACATATTAGGTTGTGCTGATCTCGTACCGTTGTGCTTATATCTCTTGATACCGTTGTGATATGCTCTAGATGCCAGTTGTGTCAGTTGTGATATTTTGCGTTGCTGTCATTGAGGTGAGTTCATGACCCCCTATTTTTACTCGTTTTATAACTGCTTTTGGGGGAGAATACATGCTCGTTTTTAACTAAACTCAATGCTTGTTTACTTGGATACATGAATTGTTTACGTAAACTTTGTTGTTTGACTGAATACTTGATTTGGTTATTTGAATGCATTCTGTGTTTATCTGTTACACAGGTGACTACTTTGCATACGGACACAAGTACTTTAAACGATTATACCTGCATAACCAAATGAACCGGCTAAGCCAAATGAACTGGCCAACCTGGCAAATGAACTGGCCAACTTGCTATGTACATACGTGACTGAATGTAACGGTCAGCTCATATGTGATCATAACCGAATGTAACGGTCAAGCAAACGTTTAACCTTGTGGTCCACATTACTACATTTACTTGAAAGTGAACCCCATTTTATGACATTGTACACAACGCAATGGTCACCAAGCTTTTACCGAACTCATGTTTCTTTTATATTGAATTGCTATTTACATAAACCTATGAACTCACCAACCCCGTGTTGACACTTTAGCATGTATTTTCAGGTTTAAAGCGATAGCTTGCTATTGGAGGCTTTGGCAGGGCATGGCATGGTCATAGATGACTCTAATATATTTGGGACCGCTTTATTTCTTTTATGGGCTTACACTTCCACACTGTTTTTGGAACGCTGTAAACAAAAATGCTTTTGAATATAGAGATTTCTTTTAAACGGTTGAGTTAAAACCGTTCTTTGTACTTTGTGTTGTGATACCATTTCAGTAGCACCCAAACATGTATGCTTCCGCTAAACCAGATTTTTTGGGTGTTACCAAGAACAACACTGCCAATGAACCACAGATCCAAAACCCTCGTCCTAAATCCCATCATCACAGATCCACAGCAAAGAGCACAAACTAGCCTAGTCTAGACACAACCAATAACCCTCACCGTCACTCAATCAACTCACAAACCTACATCTAATCTAAATCTATCACGACTCGAATGAAAAAGAAAATAACAACTAGATCTCAGTTTTCTCTTTTTATTATCAATTACTCGTCAAAAGACAAAAGCCAAAAAGGACATAACCATCATTGATCTCTATGAAGCATAGCTTCGCTCACTATCCGAACAGTATGAGATCAAACAAAAAACATTTGGTTTCCATTTGTCCTCTTGTTCGTTCATTCATTAACACAACAATGAAACAAAACAACACAACACTTGTCGACCCTACCTGAGACCCTTCAAAAGATCTTGAAATTGAAGTCTTTGTGGCCGCGGTATTCTTGTCTGCTCGTACATAATTGATTATAACAAGTGGTTCTCAGTGGGATATGATAGAGAGGATTATTGTTTGGTGGTCTAATGAAGATTGATGGATTTGAGATGAGATCGATGATAATAGAGATAGATGAGAAGAGATTGGTATGCGATTTGGGAGAGTATATTTGATTGATAGGCGGATGAAATAAAAACTGGAGATGGGGGCGGAAATGTTTATGATATGTATTAATTAGGTTTTGTGAAATTGCGAGTGAAATTAGGGTTATAAGCCTTTTATTAATACCGTGTGTCTGGTGGATCGGGTTTAACTTTTGGTTTTGGGCCCGAATTTCAATACTAATTGGTGTTGGGCTGCAAGTTTCTTACGTTTTTGGACAGGATCTGGTTTCTTAGTTTAATGGGCTGAATCGTTATAATTGTTGGGTTGAGCTTTACGACCCAAAATAATTAACACAAAGGGCTGAACTTTAATTATTCAAATGTATCTTATTATTAAGTGTTAATTTTTGGTACAATTATTGGCAAGAAGAGTGGTATTTTGGTTGTGCAAATTTTTCACGGGGATACAATTTTTGACAAGATCGGGATAAAACCATTATTAAAGTTCAACTTAACCAAGTAACGAAGGCCAGTTTTGGGTATTGAACTGCAAGATGTGATGATAACATCAAATTACCCTGATATTTAAGTGTCAATTTCCCCCTATTATGCTCATTTATATTGAGAATTATGTGAATATATGCTATTATCTCTTCCTATTTTGTATTCAAGTTACAAATAGGAGGTAAAGAGACGAGGAAATTGGAAAGCACATGCTAAAGATAGACAAATCCAAGTATGCTGGAAAAAGCTACGGCGTAACTCAATCTCTCAACTACGCCGTAGCTAGGATTTCTACTATGAAGACCAAAGTCAACACGAATCAACAGTTACGGCGTAACACATTTCATAGTTTACGCCGTAACCAGATCAAGTCTTGAAGAATCCTCAGATATGAAGACTACGCCGTAACAACAACTACGGAATACGGCGTATCAACAAGTACGAGAGTAGTCCAAGATCAAGAATTAACATACGACGTAACACACCTTTTGGAATACGGCGTAATGAAGACTACAAGAGTTATCTCAGATCCGATAAATACTCTATGGCGTAACCATTTGACGATTACGACGGAGAAGATACCCTAAATGCCAGATACGGCGTAGCAATTCATCAACTACGCCGTAAACTAATGGATGTGGATAAGATTTGCCAGTTACGGCATAAATACAGCCCTAATTTCTGCATTTCAACATCAACTTTGTCACACACAAAGTCAGAGATCGTTAGGAGCTTTTAGGAGGCCCTTCTACGACAGCATACGAAGGCTTTCCAAGGGAGAAATCACACTTCAATCACCATAAGTTTTAGCATTTCATTATTTCAATTACATTTCGAATATATGGATCTTGTAAACATTATTTCGAGTGTTAATTCTAATATGATTGGCTAAGCACCTCTGGTGCTAGCCTAGTTATGATGCCTATATTGTTTTAATCATGTTTCCGTGCTTTTCTTATATGCTTTTACGTGTGGGCATGCATAGTTTATTTTCAGAACCTTTTATTTCGGTAGTTTTGATATGCGGTTGTATCCATTACGCTAGCTTTAATTGAATTAAGACCCCAATTGAGTTAGTACACTAGAAGAATTGACCACAGGACACTAGCCTGATGGATTCCGAGGAAATGGGAGGGATGACAACTGACCATATTGCCTCGTGTGCGAATTGACCATAGGATCACCTTCCGTACTTGATAAACTTAAGAAGTTAGAGAAATGGCCTATGATCGTGACAACGGGCCATTTAGAGATAAGTCTAGCATGTAGTGGCACTTAATGACTCAAACCCGTATTGTAACACCCCAACCCGCCAAGGGTAGAAGTGCTACATTATGGTGACATATCAAAGCATATACAGACATACAACATATGTATTACAATTGAATTCCAAAGGTTACAAACGTTTTCCTGATAAAGGAATACATCTCAGAATCTTAAAATACAAAATGATAATCTAAAGTCTTATCAAAACCACTTGGAATATAACCACGCAGAATCTTCTCTAAAACTCCTATTTGCACTCTTCACCCATAACCCAGCTTCCTTCTAAAACCTGCCGCGGGAGAAAGAAAACGCGGCTGAGCTTAAAAAGCCCAGTGAACAGATATAACAACAAAGTAATATGAAACAGAAAAGAAAGACAGAATATGTTGCATTGGATAAGTATCATAAAGGTGTAACATGGTTAGAATATAAAGGTAAAGTTGAATAAGGTAGAAATAAATGTAGAGGTTAAGTGTAACGGTAAATGTAAGGATTAAATATAAGTTAAGTGTAAAAGTAAATATAAAGGTACCAGATAAAGTTTAAGTTTAGGTTTCATATTCAGTATTTCAACCACGTGCCCAGAACAGATCAGATAATATCAGTAGCAGCCTCATATGCAATCCAGAGGGGAGGCCTCAGAATATCAGATGTAAACAGAGGGGTGACCTCAATGGGTTGTGAAGGACGTGTATTGCACACACAGCCGCATTCACCAGATAACAGATAATAATAACAGATATCAGATAACAGATAACAGACCTAGGATGCATCCATTCGCCCCTTACCCATTCACGTGCAGACCATAATCAAAGGGACGGTGTGAGAAATCACTCACCCACACATGAGTCATGCCACTGGTGCATCAATGACACGGACATGGAACCCCCATGCCTAGTGATAGCCCGGGTTTCATACTGAATGGGTCAATGTTTAATTTAAAAGGTCCAGATTACATATCAGAATTTAAACGTCCAGGTAAAACAGAAATTCAGATTATACAGATCATATCAGATATATATATGTCAGATTTTATCATATGAGCAGTTTCATAAATCAGAGGTTTAATTTTAGAAAGGTTCCTAAACCAGAAATTCATCCTTTAAGAGATTTTATAATCAAAAGTTCATCCTTTGAAAAGGTTTATAAATCAGTAGTTCATCTTTAAAAAGGTTTAAGTATCAAAGGTTCATATTTCATAAGTTCAATATCAAAGGTTCAGATAGCAAATTCAGATAGTAAGTGGTTCAGATAACAAAAGTTCAAATAGAAAAAGGGATCATAGCAATGGCATAGGGAATCCTAAACAAAGGAAAATATCAGAAGAAAGGTAGCAAGGTTCATATCAATGGTTCAAGGTTTACAAGTGTGAAAGTTTTTATAAGGAAACAGATTTAGAGGTTTTTCATTTCATTTAAAAATATGATTTTCATAAAGGTAATTCTCTAAAATGATTTTAGCAGGAGTTATTTAAATTTCCTTTTGAAACAAGTCTGATATCGTGTTTAAAGAAATCATTTCCACATGGTTTGTCTCATATCATCAAGTTATATTTTCAATGGTTTTCATACAAAACATCATGTCAATGAACCAGAGACATCAGAAGAACCAAGATCAGAAATCAGAGTAGGGGTAGAGAAAACGGATCATGAGTCATGAGAAACCTTACTGAAAGGTCAGAATATCTGTACCTCAACCAGACGACAAAGCAGACACAAGAAAACATCAGACAGAAATAGGAACTCCTCCTTCTTCACAGAACCTAGACGGATTAGAAGTCGAGAATTATTCAATAGTTCATTTAAAATCAGATTACTTCTTTTCAGGGTATCTTTCCACTTTTAGAAGCTTTCCATATTTAGCAACTTTCCATATTTAGTAACTTTCCAGATTTAGTAACTTTCCAGATTTAGTAAGTTTCCATTTTTAGAAAGTTTCCATAAATAGCAGTTTTCCAAAGTAGGCAAGTTTCCACTTCTTAACACATTCTTATAAGTTAGTTGTAACATTTCATCAAGTTTCATGGCCTCATGTATTACAGATTTCCTTTTATAGACATTTTCTGAGATTAGGGTTTCGTTAGGTCATCGAACATGTTTTAGGGTTAAAAGTGTAAATTTCACAAGTCGGAGGTCACAGATGATCACATTCACATTATAACATACCAAATTAAGTCAAGAAAGTCAAATATGCATTTATTACACTTTACACCCTTAAGTTTACAAAGTTGCCATATTAGGCCCTTTAATTATCTCATTTACATATTTAATCCTTCAACAAATATAATCATCACATAAGCATCACAACTATTCAAAAATGTCATAATCAGCCCCTACATCATGTTTATGTCGAATTACACATGTTACATCCATATTTACATTTTTAGTCCCTCTAGTTATAATATTTACAATATAAACCTTTTAATTATCCAATTAACATGTAAATCACATAATTAACCAAATACCTACATAAGTCCATCAAGTATCACAAAATTACCATTTTAGTCCCTTAACATTATATTTAGGCCGAATACAAGTATTTACATAATTAGTCCCTTAAGTTTCCAAATTAACAAAATAATCCTTAACAATTTCATATTAACACATTAGCCCCTCAATTTCCAATATTTACACAAATTACCCTACACATCACATTATGTATGAATCACCCTTAATTTACCATATTTACAAAACAAACCCTTATATTTAATCAATTTACAATTCGAATATATTAATTTCCATAATTACAATTTAAATCCCAAACTTACAAAATATGCATCTTAGGTCCTTATAATTATTTTTCCCATTAATATACTGTATTTACAAGAGTCACAAAAATAGTCCCATACTTTCATAAATTACAAAACAGCCCCTTAACTTTATAATTTCTAATCGGTTTTAAGTAAAAATCCAAATCACAAGCCCTAATTTTTCCCAAACCCTAAAATAATTATTGTGCAATAATTACATTTATTATGAACCAGTAAAATTGTGTAAACCCTGATATTTGGTCAAAACCCCTTTTTCTCTATTTTTCCATTAGCCGATTATGAACAAATTCACAAATGATGATTTTAAGCCTCAATTAATTTAACCAACAATTTTTACAGATTTCATATATATCATAGAAGGCCAGAAAAATCAGATCTCAATTTATAAAATTCGTATAGACAGATTTCTTGAATTTACATGAAATTAGGGTTTTGTTTTCTTAAATTCGTATAGCCTTATTTAACATGCATGGATCATTTTTATGATTTTATACAGGTAATATAGGATAGAAAGGATGATACAAAAATACCCAATTGTGTTGGATCGAAAAGAATGATCTGAATTGAATTTCCCCTCTCTCGGCCAAAATACGACAAACCAAAAATGAGATCGAACATCCGTTCATTCCACAGCCTTCACCACTATTTTTCCCACCTTCTATAGGGTAGAAAACGTCCAAGAAAAATATCCAAGAGCCTCTGAAAAGTTTGGAGCCGCCGGTTTGATTTTTAGGGTTTTATGTGTGATTTATTTTGTTTTTGGAAAGGAAATAAAGTTAGTTAATTATAGAGAGGAGGGGGGAGGAATTTTCGGCTGAGATATGGGCTAGGGAGGACCAAAGAACCGAAATTTAAAGTTTCCCAATTTATTCATGCTTATCTCCTTTTTATTTTATGTAGTGTACAATTAATTAAATAAAATCGGACCTTAAATAATTTTCCATGCGTGGCACATAATTTTGTGAGAGTCAAAATGTTGCAAAATATTCATACAAAAATAATATTGATCATATGTTACTCATTTCCAAATTTTTGAGATTTATTTGGTGCCATATAATAGCTTTTATTTAGTTTTTAAATTACAAGGGCATTTTGGTCATTTTGCAAAGTTTTAAATCTTAGGTATTACAACTTCTTCCCCTCTTAAAAGAAAATTTCGTCCGCGAAATTTGAAGTCGCAAGGTCAGACGGAGTCGTAGCAGATTATAAAAGATCCCCGCAGATATTCTCACGCTCAGGGAGGTTCTCCCAACAAAATCTTCCAAGTACAATTAGTTTCTCATGACTCAATCCAGATAAAACAAAAGTTTAGGATCCCTCAGAACAAAACGAATCAGAGTGAATCGGGTCAACCCAATGCAACATATAATAGATGACGCTAGGTGAATCTTATCAGAATTACATATTGAATATAGACAGAAATCAGATTAAATGACGATATTCAGACAATGGAAAGCTCCATAATGAAGCTTAAGATTTATAACAGATATACAGATGTTAGCAGAATGAAAATCAGAGTTTCAGACTTATTCAGATCTCTAACGAATCAAAGACAACATAAGCATAGGCAGAAAGGATCCAGAGTTTCACTAATCGCAGATAATTCAGATAAGATATCAGAACTTTCAGGATTTCAAAAGCACTCCTCGGATATCCTATGATCACAATAAGTGCACATTATATGGTGTAAGTATTATCACGTTGATCAGGCGTCATAATACGAGCACCACATAATTATGCCCTCATGATGATCATACTTTATCTCGAGTCGTGAACAAACAACCTATTCTTAGTCCACTAGTACTTCTACAGTCCAGAGATTAACAGAATCAGATATCATAGCTTAGAGGAAAACAGACTGCTCAAAAGAGTAATGGAAATTCCAAAATTCCTAACAGAAGTAATGTACTGCATTCAAGAACATAGGTCTTCACCATTTGCCAAAATTCTCAAAACGAGGTCATTATCAAGAAAACGCAGAATGAACACAGAACTGAGATGTTTCTAGAGAATTTAAAATCTTTAAAGGGTTTAATTATCAGATCACGAGACTTAAATGGGCCAAGGGGAGTGAAAATTAATCGTCGACTTCTTCCTTACATGATCAGTTCATTCAAACCCAGAGGTTTACTTCCATTCCTTTCCCATCCAAAATATATGATCTCCAATCTCTTCAAATCCGGTTAATCTACCTTTATTCTTCTATCAACCTGGGAGTGATCAAAATCATGAGCTTGAGTTTGGTTCATCATTCCTTCTGAAGTCTCTTTTGAAATGTGGTGGGGGTAATGTGAACTTCTGGCACGATCTTAAATTCCTTCATCATCCCGTCTGCTTCCACTCTCAATTCATCTTATTACAACCAAGATGAATAGGGAAATGAGACTGCATGTCTTTATCAACTCCGGTTCCGCCATCTTGACTAGGTTTTGTCCTCTACTCGCCGGCACTTCTGCTCTGTAGGGATCGTCTTTCACTCTTGGGGATAACCACTTCTGTCGTTAATTCCAGCTCATGCAGTGAACAATATTCTCATACGTTGTACTTGACTCGATGCATAACCCATCATCTTCCTGCGATGTATACTTTCATGACTGAGTCCCTCCTAGAAGCGTTCCAAGTTAGGTACCACTTGCACGTGCGGAAGCATATTTCTATTTCAGCCTTCCCAAAACTCCGCTCTCCAATCAAACTGAGCTGTTTCTCTCTGCTCACAAAATTTATTAACAGTGACGCAATTTGTAAGAACCTTCCGATTTTCCTACCTGGTTCAGAAGATTTCGGCTTCTCAGTTATGTTGTCGGGGTTTAAAGCAATATTCTCAATTGAACACACCGTTGCCTCAACATACCTCAGACTTCTGGGATATACAACGGATTGTCTAATTTCTAACAACTTGCACAATTGATTCTCACGTTCTTCCTTGTTTCTAAACGTACTAATGAGTCATACAATGACCATTCGTCTAAACATTCGAGAAACATAAATTCCATTTGATGCATAAGAATAGTTGACAATTTAGCCAATACAATTGGCATCATCAGGGTTCACAATAATGAGTACAAAGGTAGCTTCAGAATCACTTCTCATTGTCTTCCTCCTTCATAACAACTGCAATACGTTACGGAGGTTATCCTTGATTATTTAACCCATTTCTTAGAAGTTCCTGTGCTTGCTTCTTCAGTCCATCAAATGTGATCAGATTGCTGAGTTTCAAAGAGAGACTAAATCATTTATTAATACGCGGAAAAGGTTAATGATTTCAGATAGTGATTTAGTTAGATTCACGATAGTCGATACACCGTCATATACTTCTTTCACTCTTCTTCATAAATCAGCCGGATAGTTCCAAAATAATTATTAGGGTGAGTAACATCATAATCCGTCAACTCATTCCATCTCTCAGCTCTAAGGCTTCTTCAAATGGGATCAATTCAGTTCCAACTCTATTTCTCAACAGGAGGGAGTACAAAAATCCCAATCCTGTTGATTTTCCAATTTGTTTCCTGACACGAACGCGTCACCTTGAAAGCTCTGTACTGGAATACTTGTGGGTACAAATTTTTCGATGTTTCTGATGAAC
>LBNU01012252.1:248807-280023 GCA_014162995.1 Artemisia annua
GCTAGGTTCTCCGATCCTTTTTTATCTCTAATTTCAACTTTAAACTCTTGTAAAAGGAGAACCCAGCGCATAAGTCTTGGTTTGGCATCAGGCTTGGTCATTAAGTATTTTAAAGCCGAATGGTCCGTATATACTATGCATTTCTTTAAAAGCAGATATGGTCGAAATTTTTCAAAAGCATAAATGACTGCCAACATCTCTTTTTCAGTTGTGGTGTAATGAAACTGAGCACTATTCATGGTTTTGCTTGCATAGTGTATAGGCCGAAAATATTTTTCCTTTCGTTGCCCCAGGACTGCCCCGATTGCATAATCACTAGCATCACACATTAATTCAAAGGGCAAATCCCAATCGGGGGCAACTAAAATAGGAGCCTCTGTCAACTTCTTTTTAAGGGTATTAAATGCTTCAATGCACTCATTGGTGAAGATGAACGGGGCATCTTTTTCTAAAAGGTGAGTCAATGGTCGGGCTATTTTGGAAAAGTCTTGTATGAAACGTCTATAAAAGCCAGCATGACCGAGGAAACTTCGAATTCCCTTGACGGTCGTGGGATGAGGTAATTTTGCGATAACATCGACTTTGGCTCTGTCCACCTCAATCCCGGCTTTTGAGATTTTATGGCCGAGGACTATACCCTCTTTAACCATAAAGTGACACTTCTCCCAATTCAGAACTAGGTTAGTGTCTTCACACCTTTGGAGCATTTGTTCTAAATGGGAGAGACAAGACGAAAATGAATCACCATACACAGAAAAATCATCCATAAAAACCTCCATTGTCTTCCCGATCATGTTTTGAAAAATAGCGGTCATACACCTCTGGAACGTGCCTGGGGCATTGCATAAGCCGAAGGGCATACGTCGATAGGCAAAAGTTCCGTAGGGACAAGTAAAAGTGGTTTTCTCTTGATCGGGAGGATCAATTGGAATTTGAAAATAGCCAGAAAAACCATCAAGAAAACAATAAAACTCATTTCCTGCAAGTCGTTCAATCATTTGATCCATGAAAGGAAGCGGAAAATGGTCTTTTCGAGTTGCTTCATTGAGCTTTCGATAATCGATGCACACTCTCCAACCGGTTACGAGACGTGTGGGAATAAGCTCATCATCATCATTCGTCACTACAGTCATGCCACCCTTCTTTGGCACACAATGGACCGGGCTAACCCATGAGCTATCAGAAATTGGGTAAATCATCCCAGCGTCGAGTAATTTGATTACTTCATTCTTGATTACATCATGGATTTTTGGGTTAACGCGTCTTTGTTGTTGGATGGACGGCTTGGCATCGTTTTCAAGTAAAATCTTGTGGGTGCAAAAACGAGGGTCTATGCCCTTGATGTCGGAAATACGCCAAGCGATGGCATTTTTGTGCTTTTTGAGCATGTCGACGAGACGGTTCTTCTCCTCATCTTGAAGGTGTTTGGAAATAATGACGGGAAGTTTGTCGGTTCCTTCTAAAAAAGCGTATTCAAGATGAGGAGGCAATTCTTTAAGCTCTAGTTTTGGAAGTTTTTCTTCAGATGGCTCGACCTTTTTGACTTCTTCAACAAAGAGTTTCTTCGGAGGGAGAGGTGAAAAAGGATCTTCATTCAAAAGTTGTTCAAGCATAAGAATGTCTCCCTCCGGATCATAATAAGAATCATCATCATCGCCAACGAATGAAGATGTATCAACGGATAAAAATTCATCGACTTCTTCCAAGAGGAGGAAATCACCTCCTTCAAATGGAGTGAAGGAAGGGGAAGAGTCGGCAATTATGGGTTGAGAGGTAGGTGAAGAATCATCAATAGAGGGTGAAGGGGTAGAATTATTTGAAGGGGTGGAGGAAGAAGAAGTGGGATTGCCACTTGAAAATCCGAGTATCTCTTGGGAATACTCTTCAGAAAGTTCATCAACTTCATCAAGGATATCGATTTTGCTTATGGTCATGGGCTCATCGGTGGAAGAATATCTTGCTGTTTGGTCCAAATTAAACGTAACGGCTTCATGACCATCTCGCAAGGTAATCTCTTCATCGTACACATCAATCAAAGCACGGCCCGTCTTTAGGAAACCTCGTCCGAGAATGAGAGGAACCCTTGGATCGGGATCAAAATCGACGACAACAAAATCAGCCGGAAAGTGAAATTTTCCCACATTGACGATGACATCTTCGGCTATGCCTTTAGGACGAGAGGTAGAACGGTCGGCAAGCTCGAGTGTCATGCGTGTCGGAGTCAAAGGGGGTAACGACAACTTCTGCCAGACGGAAAACGGCATAAGGCTAATGCTAGCACCTAAATCGGCTAAGGCGAAACATTGAACCATTCCGGGAAAATTGCATGGAATTAAGAACTTGCCGGGGTCTTCAAGCTTTTCGGGAAGCTTTTTAAGGAGCACTGCCGAGCAATTCGCATTCAAAGGTGTAGTCGACATTTCATACAATTTATCTTTATTATTCAACAAGTTTTTAAGCATTGATGAAAACTTTGGCATTAACACAACAGCATCAGCAAGACTCAAATCAAAGCGAATGTCTTGAAACATCTTAAAGAACTTTTCCTTCATTATGTCATTTTTATCTTGACGTTTTTGCTCATTAAGACGAAAAGGATATGGAAGACTTGTTTTAACTGGTTCATCTTGTTCAAAAACAATTTTCTCTTTTCCTTTTGAAACATTTGCATTTTCATTTGTCGGTTGAACCACCGGAGGTTGGATATTTTCGGTCCTTCCTTGGTGAATAGGAATTCTCGTATCCGTTGTCACCTCGGTTGCACGGTCCACTACCTTTGAAGGAGGAGTATAAGAGGTAGTTGGAACCGTTGGTTCTTTGTAAGAAACGCCACTGCGTGTTGTGATCGCCTTGACATCGCCCCTCGGGTTAGCGATCGTGTTGCTAGGTAAAGAAGTGGTACCCGAACCCGAGGGTCGATCATTTAAACGCTTGTTTAATTCAGCCATTTGATTAATCAATACATGATTCATTTCCTCTTGTTTTTTAATTTGTGCCTGCTGACTTTGCAAAATGGTTTGGTTGTTTTGATTTTGACGAAGTAATTCTGCTAACAACTCATCCGTGTTCGATTGATTTTGCACAACACCTTGATTCTGGTTAAAAGTTTGCCCACGGGCATTGTTATTGAAACCTTGACCTTGATTTTGAAAATTCTGATTCCCATGATTATTGTTTCCATAATTAGCTCCTTGATTTCCAAAATTACCATGATTACTTTGAAAATTCTTGTTTTGATTAAATCCTTGATTTTGATTTTGAAAACCTTGATATGCACGATTCTGATTTTGATTGACTTGATTACCATGACTTTGCACATTTTGGTTTGGTGGCGGATTATTAAAACCTGGTGGTGGTCCAAGAAAGTTGGTGGAACGGTAGCTGAGGAGATTGCGGTCTCCTTGGGGTTGGTATCGGTTACCACCCATGTTAGCAGCGTACACATGCTCGTTATGGACGTTACAAGTTGTTGGACATTCGTAATATGAATGGGGACCACCACAAGTTTCGCAACTTGGGTTAACTGCATTGACGATATGAGATGGTTGTTCCTTGTGTTGAATTAAAATTCCCATTTGTTTTGTAAGAGCAGCAATAGCTTCAGCATTTTGTTTGGTTATTGACACAAATTCATCGTTATCCTTGTTACTAGCACTTGACACTTGTGTTTTGTTTCGTGAAGTTCGCACTCTTGCTTTGTTTTCAATGATCGTGAATGCATCTTGAGTGTTTCGAGATAACAAATTACCACCAGCAGCAGAATTGAGCGAATCTTGATCAACGGGATTCAAACCATTATAGAACGTATCGATTTGATGCAATTCAGAAAACCCGTGATTCTGACACTTTTCAAGTAACTCTTTGAATCGATCCCAAGCCTCGCTGAATGATTCATCGAAAGCTTGTTGGAAACGAAAGATTTGAGTACGAAGATTTGAGGTTTTTGAAGGTGGACAGAAATGGTTAAGGAACTTGCTAGCCAAATCATCCCAAGTATGAATCGAATTGGGGGGTTCTTTGTCTAGCCAAGTACGAGCAGCTCCTTTGAGAGAAAAGGGAAACAATTTCATTTTGACAACATTATAAGGAACTTGGTTGATCTTAATTGTTTCAGCAATGTCGGTTATGTTCCGAATGTGAACATGAGGATCTTCGTGATCAAAACCATGAAAGGATATACCCGAAATGAGATTGAGTAATCCATGATTGATTTCAAAATGATTTGCTTGAATATCGGGAATAACAATGGCTCTCCTCACACCTTGGAAAGGCGATTGGAGTTGCTCCTCCATTGGACGTAAATCATGAAGAGGTTGGTTACCACCCACCGGCGGGTGTTCACCATTGTCTTGTGCACCGTTGTTGTTGTTGTTATTCATCTCGGTGATGAAATCTTGAGGATCACGTAACTCGGGTACGTTCCTTTGCTTTCGTCTACGACGACTGCGGTTAGAAGGCACTGTAGAAGAAGAAGAAGAAGACTCGTTCAAGTTAGACTTGGAACGAGTGATCATACAAATCAAAACAAATCAAAGTGAAAGATAAAGTAGAAAGGAAAATCTTTTTGGTTTTTATAAGTTTATAAAAGAAAAGAGAAAATATTTTTGGCTTTTATAGGTTTTATAATTTTTAGTTGTTTTTATGTTTAAGAAAAGCGTTAACTTCTAAAAGAAGGTTCTTCAAAACACAAGTCTCGAACGACGAATGACTTAATCTTTTCAACCGCTCCCCGGCAGCGGCGCCAAAAACTGATCGCGGAATTCTAAGCGGTGAAGCTCGTAAACCACGGGTCGTAGTCCCAACGAGGGTTGAAATCGATCTTGTCACTCGAGTCGTGAGTTATGTGAAGTGAATGGGTTAAAAGATGTGATTTGGTTTTAGTTATACTATGAAGCGTTGTTTAAAACTTAAATGAAATAAAGAACGAGAAAAGAAAAAATAAGTTGAACGATAAAAGAAAACATAAGTTGAATAAAACGTAAAGAAAATTAAATAAGAAAGAAAGAAAGAAAGTGTTTATGAGTTTTTAGATTTAATTAATTAAAGAAAAGTAAAGTAAACGTCTAAATGAAAATAAAAGAAGCGAAAAGAAAAATAAGCTAAGTTAAAAAAGATTTAACGAAAATTCGACAGAGTAACGGTAAGAAATTAATAAAAGTAAACTCCACTCGATAAACGATGGAGTGTAAATAAGCCTAGCTCGGCTTTAGAAGTAAACAAGACACGACACAAAAGAGATTAAGACTCAAAAACTAAAATGAACAAAACTCAAACTCGCTAATAAAAATACCAAACTCGCTACTTACTTTTTAACTCATACTCGCTATATTTGAAAAACTCATACTCGCTATATCTAAAAAATACATACTCGCTAGAAATTAAATGAAACTCGCTAAGTATTTGAAACCAAACTCGCTAGACCCTATTGCTACTCGCTATCTTTTCTAGCCAAGTGATACTCGCTAGATTATTTATAGCATACTCGCTATTATAAAGATTTGATACTCGCTGGACTTTACAAAACACCCATACTCGCTATCTTTAGGACCATACTCGCTAGACCCTAAACTCATACTCTCTAAACCCTAATACCCTACTCGCTATTTAAGGTTTTAAAGGAGCGAAAATATTTTTAACGTTAAAACTTTATGGAAACTTATAAGAAACTTATTTAGACTCAATATTAAGCAAAACAAACAACCAAAATAAGCTATAGAAGCTCAACGAATTCAAAATAAGCTAAACATATTTCTAGGGCTTGTAACTAAAAAGCTTGTTTAAACACAAAAGAAAGTTGGAAAAGCCAAAACAACGATTTGTAAACTCTTAAATAAGCTAAAGTAAAACGTAAAATAAGCTTTTACAAGCTAGCAAAACCCAAACAAGCTCAAGTCATAATCATTAGGCACGAAAATATCTTTTCATGCAAAGGTGGTGCAAGACTTATATAAGCTTATTGTGGATCAAGATAGAAGTAAAGAAGCTTGAATAAGATGAAAAGCAATAAAAGAAAGATTGAAATAAGCTAGGAAATAAGCAAAGTAAAATGACTAAGACATGAAATGAAAGTTTGCATTAATGAAAATTACACTACAACTAGAAATAAACTAAGAATTAACCAAAAACTAACTAGTGCAAATGAAGACTAGGGGTGGGTATTTAAGGGAGCCATGGTAGCTTATCCTTTTACAAATCGACACTTAGCCCCTTAATCTTCCAAATCACGTGAATACAAAGCATAAACTAGAGATACGACGCTATTTAACTTTCTAAAACTACAACTTGAGTCCTTGTAACTTTGAGGTGATGTGTAGACGAGCTTCCCAAAGATCTTCAAAAGCATAAAAGTGATCACTAGCTCGGGTTTAGAAAGTTTAACTTCATAATCATCTTGGAGCTTGATTAAGCGTCTCTTTTACTTTCTTGAGCCTTTGAGAGATAATTCGTCTTCACGGGCTTTTCACAAGTAGATTTCATCTTTTACTTGACTTTCAAACTCTTTTCCAGATCTCGTGCTCGTTTTGGGCTTTTAGGTTGCTTGTCATGATGTTTTTGCAATATCCTTACCTGCACAGTCATAAACACAAAAACACGATATCTTTGGCTTTGAACGTTAGTTTCTGGTCTATAATAGTCTAATAGTGGTGAATAAAAAATATGTGAATAAGCACATATCACTCACCTATCACACCCTCCGATGACAACTATGAAACACCAACTACCAACCCGATTTTGGACGAGATTTTAATGGAATTTGATGATGAGCTTTTGGATACTACTGTTATTGACAAAGAAGCCGGATGTGATCCTGATAAGGATGTGGAGCTCGAGCCAATGCTTAATGAAGAACCTTTATCATTCACTATGGATGTAGAGGTAAACATGGCCATTATTGAGAAGCCGGTTAGTCAACAACAACACGAAATAAGCCAATCATCGACAAATACGGGTATGGTAATAAGGGAAATGAAATCTCCGATAAGGTATTACTATAATTCATCATTTCCCTATCTCATGGGTAATTTACATCCTCACAGTGTTTATAGCTACTTTCACCCACACTTGATTTCAAGTGAGGAGATGAACCCCCTATTACGCAGTAAATAAGGGTGGAGTCAAGCTCGAGACTCGAACAAAAACAAGCGCTTCATGGGAGGCAACCCATGCTTATCTTTTTATTTCTGTTTTTGTTTTAAATTTCTTGGTATGTTTGTTTTCTTATTTTGCAGGAATTGGAGCAAGGAATTTGACGAATGCTCACTTAAGAAGAACCCTGACTAGGATTTCCTTCTGTGAACCAGTTACGATGTAACCTCTATCTATGATTATGCCGTACCCTCCTCTCCGAGAGTTGGTGACCCTCAGGTTTTACCAGTTACGGCGTAACTTGTAATTTCAGCTACGCCGTAACATTTCCTGTAACTTTATTTTAATCTCTCATACCATAACTTTGTATTAGTATTAAATGTTACCAGCTACGCCGTAACATTTCCCTCACGAGACTTCACTCGTCCACTTGGGACACCAAGTGGTTTAAAAGGCTTGTTGCATACGCTAAATGCAACCATGATTCCTACGAAAGTGAGTTCGGATTTTTCTTTGTTTTTATTTCTATTTTTTTTAGATTTATGCTTGTGGTAGTGATGTGATTTCAGGGAAAGGGAGTTTGCTCATAAAGGCTAGTTGAAGGCACGAAGACTTCTTGTGATCCTTCTTTCATTTTTTGGAGCAAATTTCAGGGAAGTTCTCGCTCTAATTCTACCTTCTCTTCACATTTACTTAATCTTTAGTACAAAAGGTACTTTGTACATTTCAAGTAGGGGGACGGGAGTAGAATTATCTCGAACTTTATTCGCCCTCATTTTTCTAGTTTATTTTGAAAAATTTTGCCATTTTTAAAACTTTTGACATGTTTTTCTTAACCGAACTAGAATAGACCTTAGCCGAGCGCATTTAACCCTTGAATTAATATGGTGAGGTTAGCCTATTCAGTTTCACCCTGTTTACCCAAATCCACCAAAATATTGAGTGTGCCGGTAGTTTTGTAAACTTTAGAACTTGGCTTTTACATCATTTCAAACCCATAGACGAGTAATGTGCTAGACACGTTTGGAAGGGACAATTTTAGAAGGCAATGTTTTAGTATTATCAACCAAATAGCCTTATATGTGTGTGTTTATCGATTAGTCACCTCGACTTCTCGACCCCCGTGTAAACCCTTTTGTTGCACTCATCTTTAGTGCAAGATACCCCTAGTTACACCCTTTTGAGCCATTCCTTTCGTTTCTTACCCAAAATATATTGTTTTGATAGACCATTACACCTTAGCCTACCGTGTAGTCTAGTCTATGATTGGGAAGTTGTTGTTTGCCCTAGTCCGAGGTCTAAATGGAGGAATTCAGGAATCACGCCTACAAAGGCATATTATTGAAGATCATTTGAAGACCCCCCAATTTCTCATGTATTGTTCATCTCAAGTGGGGGGATGTATATTGATGCTAAAAAAATGTGAAATTTTCGTATGTAGATATTTGAAATAAACAGGTGCACCAATTTATAGCACCTTGATGAAGAGCTTATAAAGACTTAGTATCGAAGAGGCCACTTCGGTCACAATTGAAGAAAAAGAGTTGGTGAATAATTCTACACCAACATGAAGATCAAGTTTTGTGCCCATAATGACGTCCTCTAATGGCACATTCACTTGTTATGATCCAATTTCTGCGTTTCAAAGTTTAGACCTTGGGCGAACGGTGAATGGTGATGACTTAGTTGTAGGCTTAGAATATTTGCTTGTTATTTTTCATTTTACACCAATTATGTGAATCATGCTTAGGTGAAGGATTCGAGCAGGTCTTGGTGTCTTGCCCGGTGTTCCGGTCATGTATCATTTCCTTTGTCGCTTTCGTCGTAGCATGTTAGTAACGACACCACACCCTTAACCTTATATATGTTCACCCAATGTTGCCTTCAAGATTTGTTCCGACCTTAGCTCTAGTGGGGGAGTTTTGTGTAACTGCCAAGCCTATGATAGAATACATACTATGACTGTGCAATGAGTGATCACCCCGAAAATTGACACTTAGAATATAGAGAGAGTGAGTGTTTGTTTCCCTTTTCGTGAGGTGTTCGGCTTTGAAAACTTCTAGCATAGGATATTTTTAAATTCATATTTCCCGAGTAATGTTGCGGGATATCTTTTTAAAGAATACTTCTAATAAGGTCTACTTGAGGGCAAGTAGAGTTCAAGTGGGGGGATATTTGATAACATCAAATTACCCTGATATTTAAGTGTCAATTTCCCCCTATTATGCTCATTCATATTGATAATTATGTGAATATATGCTATTATCTCTTCCTATTTTGTATTTAGGTTACAAGTGAGCATAGGAGCTAAAGAGATAAGGAAATTGGAAAGCACATGCTAAAGATAGACAAATCCAAGTATGCTGGAAAAAGCTACGGCGTAACTCAATCTCTCAACTACGCCGTAGCTAGGATTTCAACTATGAATACCAAAGTCAACACGAATCAACAGTTACGGCGTAACACATTTCATAGGTAATGCCGTAACCAGCTCAAGTCTTGAAGAATCCCCAGATATGAAGACTACGCCATAACAACAACTACGAAATACGACGTAGCAACAAGTACGAGAGTAGTCCAAGATCAAGAATTAACATACGACGTAACACACCTTTTGGAATACGGCGTAATGAAGACTACAAGAGTTATCTTAGATCTGATAAATACTCTACGGCGTAACCATTTGATGATTACGACGGAGAAGATACCCTAAATGCCAGATACGGCGTAGCAATTCATCAACTACGCCGTAAACTAATGGATCTGGATAAGATTTGCCAGTTACGACGTAACACATTTAGTGATTACGCCGTAACTCCCGACTGGCCTATAAATACAGCCCTAATTTCTGCATTTCAACATCAACTTTCTCACATACAAAGTCAGAGATCGTTAGGAGCTTTTAGGAGGCCCTTCTACAGCAGCATACGAAGGCTTTCCAAGGGAAAAATCACACTTCAATCACCATAAGTTTTAGCATTTCATTATTTCAATTACATTTCGAATATATGGATCTTGTAAACATTATTTCGAGTGTTAATTCTAGTATGATTGGCTAAGCACCTCTGGTGCTAGCCTAGTTATGATGCCTATATTGTTTTAATCATGTTTCGGTGCTTTTCTTATATGATTTTACGTGTGTGCATGCATAGTTTATCTTGAGAACCTTTTATTTCGGTAGTTTTGATATGCGGTTGTATCCATTACGCTAGCTTTAATTGAATTAAGACCCCAATTAAGTTAGTAGGCTAGAAGAATTGACCATAGGACACTAGCCTGATGGATTGCGAGGAAATGGGAGGGATCACAACTGATCATATTGCCTCGTGTGCGAATTGACCATAGGATCACCTTCCGTACTTGATAAACTTAAGAAGTTAGAGAAATGGCCTATGATCGTAACAACGGGCCATTTAGAGATAAGTCTAGCATGTAGTGGCACTTAATGACTCAAACCCGTATACCATACGTCGGCTTACTACATGGGAAACGCCATGGTTCCTGACAGGATTCGGGGGAGATAGGCTAGGGAACTTGACCATATGCACCTAGTGATACATGTCCGCCCCATCTAAAGCATAAGATTAGTTTGATAGGGAATATGATATAAAATGATATAGGAGAACTAACTAGGCTAGTACACTTTTCTCCCACTGCTCACAACTTTACTTTTATTTGCTATTTATTTTATTGTTTTATTTTCATTTCAAGCAATCAATCAATCAATTATTTCTTTGAATTAGTGACATTAGACTTAGATATAGTCCGCACCACATAGCTCTTGGGACGACCTCGGAGTTACCATTACTATTCTATACACGACCGGATTCTCTGTCCGTTAGTGCAAATAGGTAGACCTTAGGTAAAACGAGTAATTATAAATATTGAAACCTGGTCGGTAAAACCTGCATCATGTGACTACGAGGTTAATTCATTATTACTTATTTGAAGTTGAAGTGGAATATCATGGATGCCTGTACTTAGTATCTGAAGATATCGGGGTTGGTTGGAAAAAGATTCTTCGAGATCCTTGTTCTAGCCTTTAACCTTTACAATGATGAAGACTTGGATATCTAGTTATTTTTGTGATTCTTCCTTTCTATTACCACAAAATAACTATCACTTTAGGGAGTTACGTTGTAGTGCTCAGTATCACACGAAGTTATGAATAGTCAAGAGGTGATGTATGTCTTATACTTGATGGTTGGTTGGTTGAAGAGTATAGAGTACTTAGGGATTCGAAGGTGCACGAACTCTCTACACCGTTATTAGTTACACATTAGTGCAGGTTTAAGTCACAAGTTTGGGTTATTTTACTTCAGTCTCAAGTTTGTCATATTGGGTTTTCTCCATCAATAGTAACTACAAAAGAGCCGTCAGAATGATAATGGGGTCGGTAAAGAGTTAGCTGAGAAGAGTATAAGAGTAGAGATGTTATCAGCAGATGATTCTCACGGGCTATTTATGGTACTTCACACATATTCGACTAATTAGACATACAGTGTTACGCTGCCTCCGTTTCCATCATAAAAATATTATGTATGCTTCCGATTCCGCGAAGACATCGTGGGGGAAGAGAGAGTGGATGTTCTTTGACTTCTTTGCGAAAACCCTTTTCTTCCATGAGTTTCTATATTCAGGGGGAAGAAATGAGACCATCAGTGGTTCAAACATCTTACTTTGGTGTTATCGTCTCAACTTTCACGGATTGTTTTGTGTGAAGTTATCTACATATGATATGCGTTTGCGAGCAACTTTTTATTTTCTGTGGATGAGAGGCGTTCAAGTCTCCATGAATGAGGTCTCCACATAAAGCATAGAAATATATAAATACCACCATTATTGTTAACACTTGTGCTAAGAAAGTCAAACTAGTGCATAATTAATTAGTTAGTTAGTGGAATTTAAACCTAAAAATTAAAAATTAAAAATGAAAATCATCAGGTCAGTCGATACACCGCATCCATGAAACTTAATACCTAGAATGTCTATCAATATTTTACATTCAAACATAAATACGACTGTTAGTGCAAATATTACGATATTTAATCTATACAGTCTCGTTTGTTTTGATCGATAACAAACATATAACTTGATACATAATGTAAAATGTACAAGTTACTCGTATTCATATTTTGTCTCAACATCCATTCAACACCTCTCAACGTCTCGAGTCCTCGTATGCTACAACACAGGTTCGTACATGTTGTTTATGTAACATTATGATCAAACCCCTTGACTAAACATTTAGAATGATTAAAATACTTTTGGAGTCTTTAAGTATTTTAGGTGTCAAATAGAATAAGTGTCACACTAGGTGTCAAACTACACTTTAGGTGTCAAAAACATATAAAGTGCCACATTAGGTGTCTAGGTAATATTAGTAAGTTTACAATCTATAAAAATGTGTCTTATAAACAACATAAGTATGTCAAACAATTTTAGTAACTTACTAAACATCTTATAGCAAACTAATATATTCATTTTCTAGTAACTTACAAGTTACTTTCATATACATAATAATCTAAAAATGGAAATAATCATTTACATGAGTCTTGCATCATCCATGTCTTGTCAAAGTTGACTTTGGCTAGATCTCATGCATATTTTAGTTAGATTCTCACTCAATGTATCATAGTTTACTTTGGTAAATTCTTGAAAGATATGGAAAGATTTGATTAGATTTGGTACATCTTTTGGTTAGATTTTGGAGATTCTATGTGCTAAGCTTGTTGGCTATAAATAGCAACCCATTATTTTACTCATTCCTTCACTACTTGAAAACATATATTATCTTCACCATTTTTCATACATAGATAACAATGTAGTAACATACATTAATCACCCTCACCATCACATGATCATAATGTTACTAACATTCATTTTGTTGTAAGCATACTTTTGTGATGATCTACTAAAGCAAACTTGGAGATCTTGCCATCCTCATTCACCAAAGCATATCAACATATGAAGATTCAAGGGCACTTGACATCCTCAATGATTGAAGACTTCCGATCAATGGATTTATTATAGATTAGGCATTTATATCCATTGGACAGTTATGTCATGGATCATTGTAAACATCATTGCATAACAATATATTCATCAAACTAGAATAGAAGGTTTATATGTTTGTGCCATAAAACACAAGGTTTCTATGTTGGGCCACAAAACATAGCGGGAGTTGTTGTACCCTTGTAAAAGAACTCGAAATCTAGCTTAGTGTCGGAAATATTGTATAAGCGACGTTAGGATGGTTCTACCTCGAACTAGAACTCGGTATTTAGCTTTGTACCGGGAAAAGTGTAAGCGATGATTGTAAGGTTTTCTCCGCCGAGAAGGAAGCTTGTTGATCTAGTGAAGTAACTCTCGAGTTGGGTACTCGAGGAGTGGAGTAGCGCGGAGAGGAGATCCGTAACCGAACCACTATAAATCATCGTGTTCGGTTTGCGCTTTCTTTTACTTATTGCTTTACTTTAATGTTTGCATTATGTGATTGCTTGTGTTGTGACTTGTTGATTATACTTGTGTGATAACATGTTTTTAGTTTATACTAGTCTCAAACTACAAGTAACATCTTTCATATTAGAACAAGCTAGAATTTGATATTTGATACAACAAGTTTAAAGGTTTTTAAACGGTAACGTATTCACCCCCCCCCTCTACGTTTTCACAACAACTTTAGTTTCAGATTCATGTTTGATACATGTTATTATTAGTTTAACTTTGAAACTTTAAAGGATTTCGTATTCATTACTCTAAGCCGAAATCATTCAAGCATAAAAAGAACTTATCATAATAGAGAAAACAAACATAAAATACTTAAACATAATAATTAATTGATTGGATACCCGAGATCCATAATCTTTTCTAGGAACAGCTTCTACGACGATAGATAGGGGTCAGGTCAGTCTCCTAACAAATAATGATAAGAGATAAAATTTACATTAAAGAAGACACAAACTTAAGGGTGTGTTTGGTATGAGGGTGTTGCACTGTGGGTATAGTTTCAAACCCAAAAACATTTGTTTGGTACAAAAGAAGTGGGCCCAAAGTTTTGGTTGATTGCTAAATAGTTGCTAAAAGTGAAACCCCATTTCATCGACTGGTATCAATATTTCTTTCTCTTTCAATGTGGGTCATGCTTCTTTTCTCACTATCTCTCTTATCATCATCATCATCATTTTCTTCTTGTTGTTGTTGTAGGGGTGCATCTACATGCAACGGTACTTCTTCTTCTTCTTGTAGGGGTGCATCTACATGTAGCGGGAAAAAGAAGTTGAACATGGTTACTCTTCGCCTCTTTAGCGGGTTAGACACTGTTACGTGCATGTTAGTTATTGTCATTTTCTTCATGATCTCTGCCATGATTACTTCCTGTGTTTTGTTTTTGCTTGTTTTTGTGTTTGATGTTACTTCATGTGTTTTTGTTTGTGTTTATGTTCAAGCAGTATAACATCTTATTTATTCTTTGACACTCTGACTAAAAAGTACTAGTCTGTCACTGTCATAATATAATATATTCTTTGACTGTACGTACTAGTCTAGAATAAAAAGAGAGAAAAGTTAACAATTTCTTTTTTTTTTGAAACACATCACATATTTACTATTCATATTTTTATTTTTTTTCTAAACTTTATATTATTGTCTTTGGTTAGTTTATCATGCAAGTTAAGTTTGACCTTGTTAGAAAAAACAATGATGTCTAATGCCCTAAACCAAAGACACAATAATATAAAGTTTAGAAGAAAAAAATACAAGTAGTAAATATGTGATGTGTTTCTATTAAAAAAATGCAAACTTTTCTCTTTTTTTATTCTAGACTAGTACGTATATTCAAAGAATATATTATATCATGATAGTGACACACTAGTACTTTGTAGTCAGAGTGTCAAAGAATAAATAAGATGTTATACTGCTTGAGCACAAACACAAACAAAAACACAGAAAGTAACATCAAACACAAAAACAAGTAAAAACAAAACACAAGAAGTAATCATGGCAGAGATCATGAAGACAGTGACAATAACTGACATGTGCATAACAGTGTCTAAGCCGCTAAAGAGGCGAAGAGTAACCATGTTCAACTTCTTTTTCCCGCTGCATGTAGATGCACCCCACCCCTACAGGAAGAAGAAGTACCGCTGCATGTAGATGCACCCCTACAACAACAACAAGAAAATGATGATGATGATGATGTTGGGAGCTGTGAAATTCCTCCTCCTCCATTGGAAGAAATTTAGCTCGTAGACCAAAAAAGATTTAAGTTCGTGTCTTCTTTAATGTAAATTTTATCTCTTATCTTTATTTGTTAGGAGACTGACCTGACCCCTATCTATCGTCGTAGAAGCTGTTCCTAGAAAAGATTATGGATCTCGGGTATCCAATCAATTAATTATTATGTTTAAGTATTTTATGTTTGTTTTCTCGATTATGATTAGTTCTTTTTATGCTTGAATGTTTTCGGCTTAGAGCAAGGTTTTCAAGATCGGGATCCTACCTATGATTGTTTTTCTCTTTGCAAGATCGTGATCGTAAGATCGGATCGGGATCTTAAGATCCTACTATAATGTCATTTTCTTAATAGTTTTTGTAATATTATACAAATTTACAAATTATTATATATCATAAACACAAAATTATATGAATGTTTCATTAAAATGTTGTCTTAAATTATGATTATGAAATGTTTAATAAGATTAACATGTTGTTTTTTAAATTCTACAAGAAATAATCCAAAAATTTGCAGTTTTATAGTTTGTTATCTGAGAAAAGTAGGATCGAATCGGATTAGATCTTAAGATCCTATGGTCAAGATCGGGATCTTATAAGATCTTAAGCTTTCAAAGATCCTATTTAAGATCTGGATCATTTTTGCTTTGCACTATCGTAAAATCGTAAGATCCTAAAATCAGGATCGGGATCCTGACAACCATGGCTTAGAGTAATGAATACGAAATCCTTTAAAGTTTCAAAATTAAACTAATAATAACCTGTATCAAACATGAAGCTGAAACTAAAGTTGTATTTATGTCGATCACTAAGATTGGAACGTAAAACCTAGAATGTCTATCAGTATTTTAATTCTTAAGTTAGTCCTAATTAACCTAATCTAACGCAAAGGGGTTCATTCTGAGAGACTGGCACAGTTTGAGTTGATTATAACAGTAATTAAACTATGGATCGAATATACAAATGATGAACACGTACACAGATAGATAACAGATACAGATAAGAGGCCTGACTAATGATTAAGTAGCTTGTCACTTGTTTTATTCCTAGTTTTATATGATGAGTGCTAAAATCTCTTCTCTCTTGTTGGTATCTTGATTATAGGCGAGTAAACTCTTAATGATTACTTATGTCTATATTATTTAACCTTTTTTAAGGGCTTACACTAACTTATAATGCTAGTGAAGTAATCGTGGGAGGCGTATGGCAGCGCAAACAAGCCACAACTAGACACAGAGGTTATCAATGCACATATAACAAGAACCAAGTAAACTTATAATCAATGAGAAAGCAATATAAAAGGGAGCAGTATGGCAGCCACAAGCCCAGCAATCATGATGGATTATATTGTACCATTACAATAAAACAAAAAAACACAAGCAGGACCTTCTTACTGCTCTGAAATCTTTGTTTGCTGGTGTCTTGTGTTGCCTTTTCGTCTATATTTTTCACCTTAGGGTTTTCTTTGCACTTTTTAAAGGTTGTAACACACCAAATTCGGCTGTATCTTGGGGTATTTATAGTTTCTGTCTGAGGGCTCGATGCGGCGCATCAACTTAGTTGATGCGGTGTATCTAGATTACTTCGTGTGGGGTCCAAGATTATTAGATTCTGGAATATTCGTACACCGTCTTCAGATGCAGCGTAACTTGAATCTCTATGCGGCGCATGTCCTTCGGTCTTTTGGATAATCTTTGGTGAAGTCTGGAGATTGATGCGTCGTATGTCAGGAATGACATGCGGCGTATCTGGAGTAGATAAGTCAGATCTTCTTCGTTGACCAAGGTTTCATATGCGGCGCATCACAGAAATACATGCGGCGCATTCTTCAAATTCAGGAAATGGTCTTCGAATTCATCTAATTATAGTCATACGGCATATCTTTCTAGAATGATACGACGTATCTTTCTTCAGTTTAGTAGACTTTTCCAACTTGATCTATTTAGCTTCGTTTTACGTCCAAATCACTAACTTTCACCAAATGCTTGTTTATAACTGAGAATTACAAAAGTAAACGAGTAAGTATCAATTCTCATACATAATGATATAAAACAAGTCAATTACGTAGGACAAATGATGGCAATAAAATGTACTTATTTGATGTCATCAGACCCATAACGAGATTTCTTTCATAAAGACATCAATATGGGCCCGTGACGTAGCTAGGAAGGTCTTCCTATGATAAGGTATTCCCTAGGAATATTTGCCATATCGATAATTATGAAGTCCGCGGGGAATAGAAACTTATCAATTTTAATAATGACATTATCAATAACTCTTAACGGAGTTGCCTCAGTCATGTCTGCCATCTCAATCACCAAACTTGTTTCCCTAAGACTTATCAATTGAAGGGATAGAAATACAAAGAGTGGCATAACATTAATGCTAGACCCTAAATCAGCTAATGCCGACAAGTTAGAATTACCGATGGTGCATGAAAGGGTAAAGCTCTCTGTGCTATCCTCCTTAGTTGGTAATTGGCAAGGCTTGGTTTCATCCTGCAAAAGAATTTTCTTACTAGATTGATTATGGAAATTTTTTGTCGAATCATCTTCCTCGTCTTCGGCTAAAATTGCCTTGGATGCCCCTATGGTTGTCTTGCGTTCCTCAATCACATTCTTTTCATGAATGTCATCTGCTAACTTCCTGATCATTGTTTCAAGATTCTTGAGGGACTCATCATGATTGATAAGGCTCTTGTTGGTGGCTTCTTGAACACTTTTTAACCACTCATCTTGCTCTTCTTGTTTCTTTTTAGAGTCTTCTAGATACTTTTTGATGGTTTCTTCAAGACTAGATCTCCTTTCACCATACAGTGCTCGATTGAATCCTAGTGGTCCCGTTCGATAATCGTTGTTATTATTACCTTGGAAAGGTATTCCTTCCCCATATTTCACCTCCTCAACTCTTTCATCATCTTCATCTAAAGGACAATCCTTGGCGAAGTGAGCCCCTTCATATATCTTGCATCCTACTTGAATGGCGTGCACATTTTCCTTGAGCTTCTTCATGTCCCGGCCCAAGCTTTCAAGTTTACTGGTGATTAGAGCAATGCCATCCGTACTTCCTCCAATGCTCCTACTACTTCCCCCATCGTGCCACTTCTGAGAGTGGTCCGCCATGTCTTCAATTGCCTTTAAGGCTTGAATAGGGGTCATCATAGGGATCGGCCCCTGAGAGTCAAGCATTTGCCTTGTGGAAATGTTGATCCCCTTGTAGAAGATGTTCACTATTTGTTGCTTGTTGAGGTCATGTGTAGGGCACTTTTATAGAAGATCATTATACCTTTCCCATGCTTGGTACAATGTTTCGTCTCCATCCTGTTTAAAGTTATGAATATCTTTGAGTTGCTTTGCGGTCCTTGAAGGAGGGCAATACCTTTGGATGAATTGTTTCTTCAAGAGATCCAAAGTGTTGACAGTTCCTGCTGGTAACCTATCAATCCATCTCTTGGCTGCTCCCGTGAGTGTCATGGGGAAAACTCTAAGCATGACTGCATCATGAGACACTCCCGGAATGTTGAACAGACTAACAATGTACAAAACATTGTCAATATGCTTGTGAGAATCTTCAGTCTTGTTTCCTAAAAAAGCGTCTTTCCGCAACTCCCTTATAAACTGGTTTTTTTTATCTCGAATTGCACATCTACCCTAGTAGCTGGCCTAATCAATCCAGGACCTTGTTCATCTCGTTTGAGAGCAAGATATTCTTCGAGAGTGAGAGTATCGATGTCAACGTCACCCATGGTACCTGAAACTTGAAAAGAAATCGTGAGAAACGAAACAAAAACAAAAATATAAAAATTAAACAAAATCTTAAATAGCTCCACGACAGCGGCGCCAAAAACTTGATGCAGGATTTACCGACCAGGTTTTGAATTTATAAATGTCTCGTCTACCTAAGGTCTACCTAATGCACTATCGGGCAGTGTACCTAGTCATGTATGGTATAGCTAACGGTAATGCCGAGGTCGTCCCAAGAGCTATGCGGGTGCGGATTTAATCTAAGTTCTAGTATCACTGGTTTTAAAGGGGGTTTTATAATAGATTAATTAAACTAATGAAATTAAAATAAATAAGAAAATAATAAAGCAATGAAAGGATAAAGAGAAATCAAATAGGGTGAGAAGTGTCAACCTAATTACTACTCTTGTTATTATTATGACAAGTTTTCTATTAAGTGTATCCTATCGTTTTATATGGGGGTTTAAGTCGGCTGGACTCAGATGGTCAAATCGTCCAATCCTATCTTTCACCTTGCCCTATTCCATAACCTAATGATTACAAGAGTTCGCTGGCAAATACAAGGTGAAAGAGTCATTAAGTGCCTCGGATCCGGCCGGTCGGAACTTAGATACCCCTAATTCCTTAAGCAAATCAATTTGGTAGGTGGTCGTTCGTTGAAATTCCCACATGAATAGTGATAGTCCTATGGTCAATTCTTATCACTAAACACACCAGTATTCACTATGGGTCCTATCGTCAATTCTCCTAGCTTCATATGAACTACCAAACATTAATGTTACCAAAACAAGGGTGTCCTAAGACACGCTAACAGAGTATACAAATAAAACAAAACGAATGCGAGAAAACTAAATCATAAACATAACAATTTCATAACAAGGCTAACACCAAAGGTGTTTAGCCAATCATATTCATAAATGCAGGAAAATCAATGTTTAACATAATAAATGAAAACATGAATTCGATACAAGAAATATAAATGATAAAACTTATGATTGATGCGTGAATTCTCCCTTAGATGTGACTTGTATGCTTGCAGAACTTCATCCTCCTTGATCCCTAATTCCTTCCTGACTTCTATGTGTGAAGAGATTATTTTCAAAATGCGGAATTAGGGCTTGTATTTATAGTCTCGACTTTTCTACGGTGTAGCGATTAGGTTAAACTACGTCGTAGCCTTTGTATTTTGATACTACGCCGTAGCTTGATGAAGTGCTCGGACATAGAAGTCTCATACACCAAAGTACGGCATAACCAAAAGAGGTGTATGCCGTAACTTCATCATTGATCACGAAATTCTTCTAAGTTGGGAGGATCTAAACACTCTCCTTGTGCTGGTGATACTTTGAGTATATATTGATTAGCACGCGGAATTTACTAATCAACACTTAGAAGATATTGTGTATGAATGGAACAATAATTGTATGAGTATTGATGACATCAAATAAATACATTATATTGACATCATTTATCCTATTTAATTGACTTGTTTTAATTTATTATGTATGAGAATTGGTGCTTGATTGTGTGGAAAACTAAAAGGGGGGGGGGGGTTGAATAGTTTTACCTCTTTTTCGTTTTATAAAATGTTTATTTGAAAACCTTCAATTAGAGTTTATTATGGAAACAATATATAATCAATATGATCAATTATATATGTGTGCTTTTGAGTTTGTTTTCAAAACTTAGTTTTATGAATAAAGCTTTGGTTGATCTTTATGTGAATATGTTTTCCTTTTAAAATCTTAAAACGTTTTGTATCAAATCATCTATTAAGTTAAACTCAATATGAGGAGTATGAATAATAATCTATTAGATCATATCATATAGTTATACACACCATCACAATATTAACTTGTAACTATAACACAATCAATCATCATGACAATATAAGCAACAACCAACACATATATGCAAGCATAGATATAAAGCGATAAATGCAAGAATAAATGTAAAGAGATAAGAGAAAGAAGATGCAAACCGGACACGATGATTTATAGTGGTTCGGCTACAAGGACACCTTCCTTGCCCTACTCCACTCCCCGAGTCACCTACTCGAGAGTTCACAACACTACTCAACAAGCTCCCTTTTGGAAGAGAAAACCGTACACACCTTTGCTTACACCGTTTAACGACACCAAGCAAAATATCGAGTCCTAATGCTAGCTAGGACCAAACTCACGACACGACTTCGATCACTACACAACTTCTTCACACGACTTCCTCACACAACTACTTCTACACAACTACTCGACTACTTCACGACACTACTTCTTCCTGAGTACATGACTTCTTCACAATACTACTTCTTCACACCTACATGACTTCTTCACACTACTACTTCTTTACACCTCTTCTTACTCACCTATTGACTCACTACTAAGTAAGATCATCTTGATCTACTTATTACATATACTTACATAACTTATTTCTACAACTTTACATCAATACTAACTAGACTCTAATACTTCTTTGACTTGATGATAAGAAGTATTCTTCTCTTGCACTTTGAAAGGTGAATGATTGAATCACTTGAAACAAAAGCTTATAATCTTATAATCAAAGGATTTAGAAAGATGTTTGGAAAGGATTGAAACTGAAAATTTTCGTTTAAAAGGTTGGGAAAAATTGCAGAAATGAACCAGTATTTAGAGGGAATCATTTCCGACAACAGGAGCGTGCCGACCCCCTTAAATAGGTGCCGGCCCCCTTAAAATTAAGGGGGGCGCCCATACAATTAAGGGGGCCGCCCTGTCGAAACGGTCAGAAAAATTGTCTTTTTCTGGGGAAAGTTTATCTAGTGAAATTTTAACTGTTTTTGGTTAAAATTTTGAATTCATATATTTATTTTGAAATAACATTTTCCTTTAAATACCAAAAGTGTTTTTCTAAAATATATAAAATGTTTATAACATTTTATAAAATTTGTGGTGTCAAAATAAAATCCCTTTGATCATAAAATGTATTAGACATTTGTTTATTCATATCTTAAGTGATTGTTGAAGCATACTCAAGACGTTGAGATGTCGAAAGATGTTGACGTATGTATGCATAGATGATTTGTGATCACAAGTAACTTAAACACTTTACGTTATGTGTTGTAACTTACATCTTTGTCATCATCAAAACATGAAGAGGATGTTTAGATTAAATATCGTAATATTTATGCCAACAATCTCCCCCTTTTTGATGATGACAAACTATGTAAACTATAACTCATAGTAAAATGTATAAGTTACTTGTTTACACTTCTTCTCCCCCTTTTTCTGAAGCAAAAAGGTGGACCCCTACACGAGACTTCTACTACACTTCAATCCTTGAGATAGAATGTATAAGGCGAGCTTGCATCATCGTAAGTGAAGCCTTGATCCTATCAACCATTAAAACATGAATCTAGCGGATCCGTGGATCAAATAAATTGCAAACTTTTAACCTGCATCAAAGGTTAGTTTCTCGCAACAAAAATATATAAAGATAGGGATGTAATACACATCGCCAATGCTCCCCCTTGGTGTATGCTCCCCCTTATTTGAGGCACCAAGAAATCAAGTAATGGAAGAGTGCTACAAGGCAAAGTTAGTTGAAAAATAATGCACATATACATAATGATGATGATAGATATATGCATGACACTTATTGGGGAACAAAATATGGATGTCTAAGGTATATGGACTAAAAATATGACACATGCAATTATTGTTTTGAAAGAAACAATCTAAATCCAAAATATCATGACCAATGCTTAAGACATGGCAATGATTATGACCAATAAAAATTCGACCAACATATTTTGGCGAAATATGCCAAAATATATACTCAAAAAGAATTGAAAGAAGATGATGATGAAGATGGTACATTTTTTTTAACGTAGAAAAACGAAGATGGATGAGCATGGATGGAAAGGGAAGGTGATTGAAAAGGGTTCACAAGTATGGTTTAGATTAATATATCGTTTGACAAAGGTGGATGACTGGGAATCATGGGATTTTTAGGTGTTTTGTTGGTTGACGGCCGAAGGTGGATATGTGAAATGAGGTGGTGATGACTCGACAACACTTGAAGCTTGGATATCTTCTTTGTGTTCTTCACTTGCTAGAAAGTGGAAAAGACGCATTTCGTAATGAAATTCACTTGGATGAGGGGGTGATGACTCGACAACACTTGAAGCTTGGATATCTTCTTTGTGTTATTCACTTGTTAGAAAGTGGAAAAGACGCATTTCATAAGGAAATTCACTTGAATTTTGATGACATAGACAAACATGTTTATGAGTGTATGGATATGACGGTTGCCCTTTGATTCAAAGAGCGACACAAGGGTGAACATAGGTTTATGTATCATGAAAGATGGTTTGACCTTTATGGATTAAGTTGTAGTGGTGATGACACATTTAGTAGAGTGTAGGAGATGGTTACATGGTTGAATCTTCTTGTGAAGATGACTAGGTGGAGTTATTGGTGAAGATGGGTGAGAGTGAAATAGCGATATTCATGGAATGAATTTCTTGGGTAGGAGGTGGTGGTGATACTTTTGGTGGTGGAGACAATTGTGAGTTGGGATATCCATTGATGGATGAAGATGTGGTGGAGGGTGTTTTAGATGGTACATTAGGTGCACTATGATATGAAATTAGAGGTTGAGGTTTATTGTTTACGAGGTATGATATTGATTTTTGGTTTCTTTGAGGGCATGGAAATGGTGAAGGACTCGAGATTGGTAGTATAAAGGATGACTCGGTTTTTCATTTCACATTGGTGGTGGAAATTTTGACAAGGAAAAGGTTGATTGCGGGTAAATATGTTCGGCCAATGGAGGTATATTCTTGGAAGTAAAAATTTTGGAGAGTTTGGTGGTGTGATGTGGGTTTAGGTTTAAGGTAGAAGGATATATGTAAGTGGTGTGATTTGGGTTTAGGTTCATGCTCATCCGGATGTAAAGTGTAACAAAAAAATAAATAAAGACGAATCAACACGAAAGTGATAAGCTTGAAAATGACACGAAGGATGAAGGATAGCATACAATGAGCTTCATCCATGAAGTTATGTAGCTCTTCTCGAATATTGCGAATGTTTAAAGAACAATCACAAAAAAATTATGAGGTTTTCCTGAAGATGGTAGCGGCAGAGGTGGACGGAAGGTGTTTGACTTCTATATTATAATAGAGTCATGACTCAAGAAATATACATGAACAATGAGTGACATTTTAATTTGCATCTCACCAATTAAAAATACTTAAACATTTCGGATGAAATATTTAAGTTGTCACATTAACTTAGAGAGGTATTAGATAATCTAACTATCTCTTGACAAAGGAGTGGATTGTTTGGAAGGGAACAAGATGATGAATAAGGAAGTGAGTATGCATGAAGACTCTAGGACCCTTAAGATGCTTTTGAGACTATTATGACCTATCGGATTGTGACACTAAGGTTCTCATGAAATAAGGGTGTAAGATCTAAATGCAAGAAATATATACCTAGATGGATGAGACATATAGAGTTAAGCATGTAAAGGTATTTAAACATGCTAATAAATATAAAAAATATCATATCGAAATAGTTAGAGAAACATAATCTATTATAATAAACATCCATTCAATAACTAAGCAAATAATTACGAAGGCATACAATCAAATCACATAAGAGCAAATAAGCATCTAGAAATATCATATATGTGAGATGCCATAAATCTATGAATGAAAAAACTCTAATGATAAGCAAGGTTCATAAAAGTAAACTAGCGTTAGGTATATTTAGGAAGAACCATTTAATCAAGTTGGAGAATGAGTATGAGACTATTACTAGTGGTGCTCAATTCAGGCTAAACACGACCATTTTTACGGGTTACACACACCCAACTTCTCACATAGAAGCAATTCAACCGTTAGGTTAAATTAAATTTCTAGTCAATAGATTCTCCAGTAATCATTCTCTTTTTAGAAGAAATTGAGTTCCTAAATTTACCTAACGAAGGGTACCAAATATGAAGTTTGCTTGGTTCACTAATAATTGGCTTAAGTGATTCAAACATCATGTTTTAATGAAGGTAAATCTAGATGACATATTTTACTCACGATCCTAATAGAGACATGTTGAACATCTAGATAAGAGTAAACAAAATGTTTTAATCTTTTGTTTATGATTTATCGGTTGTTTGGGTTTAATGGCATATTACTTGATTTAATAAATGTGCTTGATTGAAGAACGCTCCTTAGCATATCTTGTGAAATGAATCTCATTAAGATTATTTATCTTAAATGAGTTTGTGATCTTCAAATGATATTAAAATAAGACATTTTAATATTCTTAAACAAATATTATTTTCTATGATTTTTGCCAATGTTATATACCATAATTTAACTATTATTTGAAAAGATGAATTTTACTTGTTTGTGCATTGTGACAAGTTATAAATCTAATAACTTATATTATTTCAAAAGTAATGTGTAGTGCATTGTCTTGTAACACAACCATTCATGCTACAAAGAAAATGAAATACATGGGATATATAGTGTGTATTATTCTTAAATGTGTATTTTAGCTTGGAGTGATGATTTTAAGTAGTGTAAGCAAAGTTTACATATGTTGTTAGTTTGCTCATGTTTGGTTTTTCGGATATGACACATTTATCCATTGCATTGCAATGTAAATTGCTTGAATATTTCGGACGAAACATCCAAGTTGTCAATCCTACTACATTGTGTATTTTATGCATATATTTGCTAAATATTTGGAACACAACTATTGAACAAGTAGACTCAATATGACATCATATTCACAATTGTGAGTTATGATCCGATGCATATTCTTATTGTCTTGGAAAAGGATTTTTGTTATTTTCATATCAATCGAGTGTGATTAAGTATGTAGATTCAAGACTATATCCTTTGTTGTAATTTGATATACTCTTGAAACTAAACAAATAACGATCCAATTTCTTGTCCACACTCAAAAACATATCAATTAGATTTGATAAATATATCAACCATAATTTGAATAATGAATTGATATAATATCAAGATCTTTCTTGACCCTCACGAACACTCATTTAAAATAGATAGACATTTTGATAGTGTGTTCCATTAATCCTAAGATTATTTACGAGTGAGGTTAGTGAGTGATTGAAAGTTGACTTATTACTACATGATTGTTATATGTCTTGTTTATGTGAAAAACTATTCGTTGTTACATATAATGAATACACTTAGATTTTGAAAATACTTTTTCTTTTATATAACTACTAATGTTTTAAAATGATTTAATTTTTCTTATTTAAACAACTTAAGGTAAAACAAGGTAATTTGTTGAAAATGTTTAAGTGTGTTGTTGAGAATAAATTAAATTGTTTGAAATATTTAGGTGACTAAATTTAACTCATTTACAAGATGTTTGAGTAACATTAAGCCATCTTTACCTATATGCAATGCAAGCATATTATAACATTCCTAATGCAAGAAATCTAGCATAAGATCTAGTTAAGTATAAACCGGAAAGCTAGCTATAAACTAATAGGGCACATATGCTTAGATATACAATTAGCTAAACTTCAAATAGCAACAATCATCTAATATATTCAATTAAGAAAATAAGATCACAAAGAAGTTCACATAACACATAAAACACTTGTCTTCGTTTTGTGTATTATATACACCAATGTTTACTTAGCTCGATTTTATTTGAAAATAAAATAGTTTCCTCCCCATTCTATAATTTAATTAAGATCAATATTTTAAAAACATAAATACTTAATTTTTTAAAAGTATATCAACTAGGAATGCCCAACTTGAAGGAAAAGGTAAAACAAAAGTTTTACGTTAAAACGAAGCAAAAATTTTTACCACCGTATAGTATTTTGACTTTCTTACTTATTTAAGTTTGTAATGGTTACTTGTAACTATTTTTAAATTAAAGTAGACTCAATTAGCTTTAAAACGCTGGGTGGCCATGACTTCTACGGAGTTACGGTTAATTTTATATGATTTTTCAAAGTTTCTGAAAATCTGTCGAACAGACAGGCGGACCCCTTAAATTTAAGGGGGACGCCCAGTATTTAAGGGGGCCACCCAGACAATTAAAGGGGCCGCCCATCTGATACTCAAAAATGCATTTTTTTGTTAAAAATTATTTTCTAACTTTGCGAAAATGTGTGAAACTTTCTGAGTTTAATACCGAACATATAACACATATTTTAAGCGTTATTTTATATCTAGCTAGTATAATTTGTGTATATAACATCAAAACTAATACAAGATTTGTTTTGAAAATTAGAGCGACGTGGCTCTTGATACCAATTGTGGAAAACTAGAAGGGGGGGTTGAATAGTTTTACCTCTTTTTCGTTTTATAAAATGTATATTTGAAAACCTTCAATTAGAGTTTATTATGAAAACAATATATAATTAATATGATCAATTATATATGTGTGCTTTTGAGTTTGTTTTCAAAACTTAGTTTTATGAATAGAGCTTTGGTTGATCTTTATGTGAATATGTTTTCCTTTTAAAATCTTAAAACGTTTTGTATCAAATCATCTATTAAGTTAAACTCAATATAAGGAGTATGAATAATAATCTATTAGATCATATCATATAGTTATACACACCATCACAATATTAACTTGTAACTATAACACAATCAATCATCATGACAATATAAGCAACAACCAACACATATATGCAAGCATAGATATAAAACGATAAATGCAAGAATAAATGTAACGAGATAAGAGAAAGAAGATGCAAACCGGACACGATGATTTATAGTGGTTCGGCTACAAGGACACCTTCCTTGCCCTACTCCACTCCCCGAGTCACCTACTCGAGAGTTCACAACACTACTCAACAAGCTCCCTGTTGGCGGAGAAAACCGTACACACCTTTGCTTACACCGCTTAACGACACCAAGCAAAATGTCAAGTCCTAATGCTAGCTATGACCAAACTCACGACACGACTTCGATCACTACACAACTTCTTCACACGACTTCCTCACACCACTGCTTCTTCACAATTACTCGACTACTTCACGCCACTACTTCTTCCCGACTACATGACTTCTTCACACTACTACTTCTTCACACCTACATGACTTCTTCACACTGCTACTTCTTTACACCTCTTCTTACTTACCTATTGACTCACTACTAAGTAAGATCATCTTGATCTACATATTACATATACTTACATAACTTATTTCTACAACTTTACATCAATACCAACTAGACTCTAATACTTCTTTAACTTGATGATAATTAGTATTCTTCTCTTGCACTTTGAGAGGTGAAGGATTGAATCACTTGAAACAAAAGCTTATAATCTTATGATCAAAGGATTTAGAAAGATGTTTGGAAAGGATTGGAACTGAAAATTTTCGTGCAAAAGGTTGGGAAAAATTGCAGAAATGAACCAGTATTTATAGGGAATCATTTCTGACAACAGGAGCATGCCGGCCCCCTTAAAATTAAGGGGGCCGCCCATACAATTAGGGGGCCGCCCTGTCGAAACGGTCAGAAAAATTGTCTTTTTCTGGGTAAAGTTTATCTAGTAAAATTTTAACTGTTTTTGGTTAAAAATTTGAATTCATATATTTATTTTGAATTAAACATTTTCCTTTAAATACCAAAAGTGTTTTTTTAAAATATATAAAATATTTATAACATTTTATAAAATTTGTGGTGTCAAAATAAAATCCCTTTGATCATAAAATGTATTAGACATTTGTTTATTCATACCTTAAGTGATTGTTGAAGCATACTCAAGACGTTGAGATGTCGAAAGATGTTGACGTATGTATGCATAGATGACTTGTGATCACAAGTAACTTACACACTATACGTTATGTGTTGTAACTTACATCTTTGTCATCATCAAAACATGAAAAGGATATTTAGATTAAATATTGTAATATTTATGCCAACAGATTGTTTACTTTAGTGATTCTCAGGAAATAAAAAAGCAATAGGTGAAACTTGGCGATTTTGGACTAATTATGGAGCAAATTAAGAAAGATGTAAAAAGTCTACTGAAATCATAGAGATACGCCGCATGATTCTAGGCAGATGCGCTGTACAATCATACTTTGATGAATTCGAAGACCATTGCCTGACTTTGAACAATGCGCCACATGTGATTCTAGCATGCGCCGCATATGAAACTTTGGTCGACCAAGAAGACCCAACTTGTTCTACTCCAAATACGCCGCATCACAATATTGACATACGACGTATCACTATCAAGAATTCACCAAATACAATCCAAGATACTGAAGGACATGCGCCGCATAAAGATTTAAGTTACGCCGCATCTGAAGACGGTGTACGAAGATTCCAGAATATAATAATCTTGGACCCCACGCAAAGTTACCTCAATGCGCCGCATCAACTTAGTTGATGCGCCGCATCGAACCCTTAGACATAAACTATAAATAGACCATTATTACCTGCAAATTTTGTGTGCAACATAACCCTAAGGATACGAATTCAGACAAAGAAGCGACGCAAGACACTGTAACACCTGGTACTTTTCCTAAAACCCATTTCTAGCCAAACTTCTATTTTCGTGCCTGAACCACTTTTAAAACTTTAATGCATGTTAAATTGGATTTGAGAAGCATGAGATATATTAGGAACGAGAATTTATTCCTTAATTTACTCAGCACAACCTAGGAAACTCGAATTTGTTTCATTTGCCAAATTATTTGATTTATTTTGAGTTTGAGAAAAACTCTGAAATTTATGCTTGATTTTATTGGAGAAACTATTTCGTGAACAATGGCGCAAGTTTCGTGAATTTTCGAGTCCGTTTGCTATGTCGTTTGAGCCCCAAACCGTTTTTACGAGAAGTTTACTATATTGGCAAAGTTAGTCCCTTGAGTTAATTTACAAATCTTACCCTACACTTTACTTAATAACCAATCTACCCTGTACTTAATCCTATAAATACCCCTAATAATAATATTATTTCATTTTCACCTCACAAAAACACACACACCCAAATCACTTTCTCTCTCTTCCCTCTCTCTCCCTCTCGCCGGCGTAAACCCCCACCCACCGGATTCTTTAATTTCCGGCCACCGGAAAATATTCCGGCCACCTCCACTTACACCACCTACCTAGTTTTGTAGATCGGGACACCCCCGACTCATCCCCGCACCCCGTTTACCTTAATTCGACCCCACGCGCCCCCTAGCTCCACTTTCGCCGTCGTACACCACCACCAAGAGCCGCCACCCTTCCCCCACCGTGTTTCAGTGGTAACCGAACACCCCCCACACCCTTTTTATTCATTTTCTTTAACAAAAATTAATTTAAACCAAACCCTAATTTTATAATTTTTATTAAACCGAATATTTATTAATTTTTTTTTTATAAAAATGTTTTTATTAAAAGATTTGATATAAACTCGTGTGGTTTTTCTCCTTGGTCTCGTTATGGCCGCGACTCGGTCAACTCACCGAGTCAACTCGGTTGACTCGGTGAGGTTTTGGTTGTTTTATCATCTTGGTCGAATTTGGTGACGAAGGGAATATGGATTTGTGGTTGTTTTGTTAATATTGAAGGTCCGTTTGGTTTGTTTGAGGCTCGGCAGCCAACTGCCACCACCACCGAGCCATGGTGGTGGTGGTGGTGGGCTCAAATTATTAAAATTATTGTTGTTAGTGACTTTGGGTATTTGGTTATTGGATTTAGATGTGTTTTGGTTTAGCCGAAGTGATATGGGAATGGTTTTGGTTTGTGTATTAGCCGAATAGGGTAGGATTAGGAATTGGTTTTGGTTATTGGTTGAGGCGAAGTGTTAAGGGAATTGGTGTTGTTGTTACGAATATGGTTATGAGTCTCGGATGGTTATTATTATTATTATTAACATTATTCTTATTATTAATAGTTTTAAACGGTTAAACGGTAAACATTAATACGGAATAATAATTATGAAATCTAAAATGTAAATTGTTAAAGTTAATTTAATTTGGATGACGGACTTGGAATCCGCAATTGAGACTTGTGATTTATGACTTGTGAACTTGTATTGGACGTATTGGATTTGCGGCTATGGTTATTTGGACTTATGGACCCTTTGGTACACGAGACGGTAGGGTACGTTAGGCCCTTAAAGATCTTAACGTACCTGGAACCCGAACTATACGAAATGGTCGATAAACCT
>LBNU01012252.1:283363-295654 GCA_014162995.1 Artemisia annua
GATGTATTATTTTGGATGGTAGGGCAAGAGTGTATGAAAAAAGAAATCGAAAAATCAAGAAAAATAAAAAAAAAATGTGAAAAAGAAAAAAGAAAAACATACGGACTACCATCCCGTTTCCTTTTATGTTCTTTTTAGTTTTTGTTATTTCATTTTTAGACTAAGATTGAGTCGAGTCTTGACTTAAGCAACGATGTAGAGTGCATGTATTTGATCATGATAATTAACTTGCCACCCCTAAAATACCCTTTATTCCAACCAAACCGTGTTATCATATCCCTACACCTTACGTTACAACCCTTTATAAAGACCTCTTTGATAGTTTATCTTAGGTGCTTACGCCTAGTGGAGGAGTAATTGATCCTCTCCCAAGCCTATGGTAATCTATTTGCTATGACAGGTAGTGAGTGTTATTTTACGTTTCCATTTATGAGATATTAACTTTATGACATTTGAGAGATGTGAGAATCCAAACACTATTTGTGAGGTGTTAGTGTATGATTTCCGTGCTTGTTATGACTAGGGTCGAATAACTATTTGTTGTAATTACTTTTATATTCGTGTTAAATGACCTCTAACTCATATTTTGATTGGAATAAAAGCTCATTTGCTTGAGGACAAGCAAATCCCAAGTGTAAGGGTATTTGATGAGACGAAAAGTGTTACGCTTTTAGGGGGGTCATTTATGCCCTAATCCGTATAAATGTGATCAAATATTGCCCTAAATCGTTCCTTTTGTCATTTTAGGTACTTTTGAGAGGAATTCTGGAAAACATGCATATTCGGACGTTTTTGGAGCATAAAAGTGAAGAAAACGACAAAGACTCAAAAGATGGTGAATTTACAACCTGACGGCGTCAGAAGTCACAAGGTGACGCCGTCAGCAAGTTTTGACAAAAGAGTGGAATCCAATTTTCAAATGACGGGCCAGAGGAAAATTTGGGATTAACACCTGACGCCGTCAGGTGTTAGGAAAAGTAGGCCGCAAGTACTTTAACGTATGGTACTATGGTTATGACTATGGTTTTATGGATGGACTCTTGAAAATAGTCGTATACGTAAAAGGGTTCTTTGTTCTTGCCTGCGTTGATGCTAACCCGCCTGTTATAACTAGAGATTGTTATCCTATAGGTTTAGGACTTTAGGATCAGTTGTAGTTACGTTTTTAAAGTTTAATAAATGGTTATGTCTATGGCTATGGTTTCATGGATGAACTTATGAAGATAGTTGTACACATAAAAGGGTTCTTTGTTCTTGCCCATGTTGATACTAACCCGCGTGTTATAACTATAGACATTGTTATCACATAGGTTTAGGATCAGTTGTAGACTTTGTGGTTACGTTTTACGGTTTAATGTATGGTTATGGCTATGGTTTCGTGGATGAACTTATGAAAATAGTCATAAAAGAAAAAGGGTTCTTTGTTCTTGCCCATATTGATGCTAACCCGCGTGTTATAACTAGAGATTCTTATCGTATAGGTTTAGGATCAGTTGTCGTTACGTTTTTACAGTTTAATAAATGCTTATGCTTATGACTATGGTTTCGTGGATGAAGTTATGAAGATAGTTGTACACATAAAAGGGTTCTTTGTTCTTGCACGTGTTGATACTAACCCGCGTGTTATAACTAGAGATTGTTACCATATAGGTTTAGGATCAGTTGTTGGCTTTGTGGTTACGTTTTACGGTTTAATGTATGCTTATGGCTATGGTTTTGTGGATGAACTTATAAAAATAGTCCTAAACGAAAAAGAGTTCTTTTTCTTGCCTATATTGATGCTAACCCGCGTGTTATAACTAGAGATTCTTATCGTATAGGTTTAGGATCAGTTGTAGACTTTGTAGTTATGTTTTAGGGTTTAGTACTTTAACGTATGGTACTATGGTTATGACTATGGTTTTATGGATGGACTCTTGAAAATAGTCGTATACGTAAAAGGGTTCTTTGTTCTTGCCTGCGTTGATGCTAACCCGCCTGTTATAACTAGAGATTGTTATCCTATAGGTTTAGGACTTTAGGATCAGTTGTAGTTACGTTTTTAAAGTTTAATAAATGGTTATGTCTATGGCTATGGTTTCATGGATGAACTTATGAAGATAGTTGTACACATAAAAGGGTTCTTTGTTCTTGCCCATGTTGATACTAACCCGCGTGTTATAACTATAGACATTGTTATCACATAGGTTTAGGATCAGTTGTAGACTTTGTGGTTACGTTTTACGGTTTAATAAATGGTTATGGCAATGGTTTTGTGGATGAACTTATAAAAATAGTCATAACCGAAAAAGGGTTCTTTGTTCTTGCCCATATTGATGCTAACCCGCGTGTTATAACTAGAGATTCTTATCGTATAGGTTTAGGATCAGTTGTAGACTTTGTAGTTACGTTTTAGGGTTTAATACTTTAATGTATGGTTATGACTATGGTTTTATGGATGGACTGTTGAAAAAAGTCGTATACGTAAAAGGGTTCTTTGTTCTTGCCCGTGTTGATACTAACCCACCTATTATAACTAGAGATTGTTATCGTTTAGGTTCCGGTTAAATTTCAGTCTCGTGGGTGGAATCTTGAAACACCCGTATATGTAAAAGAGATATTTGTTACTATTTACTAAACCATGTTAAAAGCGTTTTGTTCTTGTTTGATTGCTAGTTTGCTACGTTATTTTAGTTGTTTTGCGTAAATCTTTGGTTTTAGGGTTATAAGTTATGGTTTTGGTTTTGTGGTTGAAACATTGAAACTGTTGGATACACAAAAAGGGTCTTTGTTCTACACGCGTTAATCCACTTTGTTCTTGTTTATTTGTTTCGTTATTTTGGTTTTATTGTTGATTTTTGTGTCAGTTTTAATTGCGCTTTGATTGTGTGACTAATATTTGGTTTTATTGTGTGTTGCAGAAGCGATTATCTGAATTCTTTTTCAGAACAAAATGGATGTGGATCAAGTAAAGGGTGTTACTGAAACCGTTTCATGTGATTCAGTCAAGAAATTGGATGATAAGGACGCTACTATGGGATTCAAGAATATTAATATATCTTCATCACCATTGGTTGATAAGGGTGGTGCTGCTTTGTGTCCGATTACCCCGTTTTCAAACAAGGAAGGTGTGAATTCGACATCTAAAGTTATATCACCATCGATAGCTTCTTCATCTATGAGTATAGATGATGATATCCCGTCTACTCCGATGGAGGATGTGTTTGACTCTCTTGCTGGGGGTCGCGATAAGCTCATGAAACATGGTGAAAAGTCCGAAAGTTATGTTGCAAGGAAGCTTAATTTTAATTCTGGTGATAAAGAACGTGCTTCTGATAGCGGATTTGGAGATGGTACAGTTATGGAGAGTGTGTATGAGTCGATTTTGGATGGTATTATTTCTAAAGAGGCAGAGGATATACTTTCAGAAATCGTGGCTGCTGATGTACTCATGACCCCACCTGCTGCACCTCGACTCAGTGGGGTTGCTGAAACGTGCCCTGGTGCGCCAATGAGGCCCACAACGAAATTAAGGAATGTCGATACGAGATTGTGCAGAAGAAAGCTTGAATTCTGATTTTAACACGTGCACCAGTGAGCCTTTGAAGACCGTAAGGAAAAAGGAACATTGATATGAGATTGTGCAGAAAGCTTATTTTTTTAATTTATAAGTATAAACGACTCATATTGTGTTTTGTTACCACTTACCTCAGATACATTGGTGATTTAATGGATAATATTGTTTGATTCATTGTTTCGAAGCAATTAGTATGTGTATGATTAGTGTTTTGAAGTGAAATAGGAAGATATTTGCTGATCTCATGTGTTTATAGTTTATGCCAAAATTTTACTGTCTGTTTTTCAGTGTAGTAACTGTTATTGAGATGTTGGTAATCCTGTTTATTTTTTGAACTTTTTGCTAGCTATGTCACTTTTAGGTGGTGGTGATTCAAGTGAAACTTTGGTCACTTTAATGTCTGATAATAATAAAGCCATCCTTGGTCAAATCCATGAAAATGACTTTCTAACTTTCATTAATACAAAAAGAGACATTTTAGTACAAGTGTGTACCATTGCGTTTGAACTCTCTTAAACTTGAAATATCAAGAGAAATAGTACACCAACCTATATGCGTCTTCCTAAATATCCCCATGAATGGACATATTTCAGTTATTAATCTTAGTTTTAGCTCATTGTCTTTCAAGAAAGTATTAGAGGATAGATATGACCCAAGTCTGATAGTGGATCTGGGTCAATTATGGTCTCATTATACATATGTGTTATAGATATACTTTGTCTAGTAATACAATCGAATCACGGGTTTTACATCATCTAACCTTGTAGCATGATCTAAATGACTTTTAACAATCGGGCTTATGCCTTATTTATCCTCTAATAGAAAGGAGGCATGTAAATGACTTTTAACAATTAGATGAATATAAAATAGCTTACTAAGATTATGCATGTAAATTTAAGTATCATAGTTTGAACTTGAGTTTCTAAATTAAGAAACATGACTTTTTGTTTATTCATGGCGTTTTCAGTCTTTGGGAAATCTTGTACGCTTACTAGAAACAGTTCCTTTCCATGCTTGCTTGTTAATTATCCCACATGTTGATGTTCCATTTTCCTACTTTTATTGTAATCATTTCTTTTCTTTGATGATACACAAAATAAGTTTTTGAACTACCGATGTCGGTTTTGGTTAGTATTTTCATCAACGAAGTGATATATGTGAGGTCTGTAACCCTTTCGATTATTCCTTGTGATATTCACACTAGCTTATCTTAAGAGAGAGCTTTACTCGGTTCAGAGTCGTGACAAGATAGACTTTAAACTCGTGGTTTTAGTCGACTTAGACCACTGAATTTCATGTAAACTTCTTTAAGCCATTGTCAATAGTATGATTAAAATTCATTAAGTTATCCATGTTTCTTATAAAATCGGCAATTCCTCTTTATTCAGTTCAAGACTCCCTAATGAAATGTCCTCGGTGAATGCTACTGCTCTTCGGCTATAGGTTTCATGTTCACTTATGCAAATCTCAGAGCTAGTTCTTTAATGAAAGCTGTACTGATAATTGTATATTTTAATACGTTTAAGTTAAACGTATTTAACTATTGACTAAATAAATGTTTGACATTAAAAAATTATTAGTACTAAGTTTGAGTAAACATATAAAGAACATGATACATTGCTACTTGAAAGTCTCCACCAATTCCCTTAACAAAATGCAGCTGAAAAGAAAGCAAGATGTTGCACCAGATCATGAAGGAACCATCAACGCCGTACCCACCAGTGATCACTCTCACCGGAGGCCCAAACGTGGGCAATGCATATGCTTATCACTAACACTCGCTATCTTCGCTATTGGTCTTATCATTCTTATTCTAGCTCTCACAGTCTTTAAGTTCAAAAAACCGGTCACAACTGTCAACTCCGTTGTACTTAATGACGTTAACGCCACTGTTAACCTTGTACCGTTAAGAGTTTCCCTTAACATCTCCCTTGACATTACTATCACGGTCAGAAACCCAAATAAAGTTGGAATAACGTACCAGAATAGCTCAGCTGCTTTACGGTATAAAGGTCGTGATATTGGGAATGTTCCTATTCCTGCAGGGAAGATCGGGTCTGATGATTCGAAAAAAATGAATTTGACTCTTACCATATTTGCTGATCGTTTGTTGACGGATATTGATGTCTATGGTGATGTGATTAGTGGTAATTTTCCCGTGTCTACGCATACAAAAATCACAGGTAAAGTTCGTATTCTGAATTTGTTTAATATTCACGTTGTTTCTACTTCGACATGTGATTTGGAAATAGATGTGTTGAATCAAAAGATTGCAAAGCAGAATTGCCATTACAAGAACAAGGCATAGTGTTGAATAATGTGGCAAAGTTTGCGGCTTGGATTAGTATACGGGTCAAAACAGGTTGTTATGGAAAGCGGTTATGTCTACTGTATGTACATGTATACTCTATTCTTGTTCATATTTGCTTATGCTTATGGTATGTGACACAAATAATGAAATTAGTAAGTGTTGAACTCTGTTTATTTGGTTGGAGGATTTGGGTTATGTTTGAGGTTGATAGTGCCCGAGTATGTTTGAGTTTCAACGAATGGGTTTGGTGCTCATTAAATTAGGCAAACTCCATAGCCACCTACATGTCGGGTTTAGAAACCCAGACCGATTCCCCTCTTTGGTGCAAACCGAATGCTGCCTGGTATTCGGAAAACAATAACTTGATAAGAAAAAGGTAACCATGAGTTTAGGGACCACAGATTATTGGATCGACACTACATGTGTTTTCAGCAACATAACTATAAACCAAGTTGGCTACAGTAAGCTTAAATCCAGGAAAGCACCAAAGGTTCCATTTGTGGCTAACGATGTGACTTAATGAAATTTTAATATTATTGTTAAAAAAAAATTGAAAATGAAAAAAATAATGATAATAAAAAAATGGAGATGCCGGTCTCCTTGTTACACAAAGTTGATCCAGGGAGAGAAAACTGATGTGAGAGTGTATATGTCGGTCTCCAGGTGGTCAATAATACATCCATTCTTAAGTAGTTTGAACTTGAGTTTTCTAAATTAAGAAACATGACTTTTTGTTTATTCATGGCGTTTTCAGTTTTTGGGAAATCTTGTACGCTTACTTGAGACAGTTCCTTTCCATGCTTGCTTGTTAATTATCTCACATGTTGAGTTCCATTTTCCCACTTCTTTTATTCTAATCATTTCTTTTTCTTTGATGATATAATATAAGTTTTTGAGCTACCAATGTCGGTTTTGGTTAGTAATTTCATCAAAGAAGTGATATGTGTGACGTTCATAGCCCTTTATCCCTTGAGATAGTCACACTAGCTTAGCTTAAGAGAGAGCTTTACCTGGATCAGAGTTGTGACAAGATAGACTTTTAACTCGTGGTTTTAGTTGATTTCGACCACTGAATTTCATGTAAATTTCTTTAAGCCATTGTGAATAGTACGATTTGAATTCATTAAGTTATACATGTTACTTTTAAAATCGGTAATTACTATTTATTCAGTTCAGGACTTTAAAACCAAATGTCCTCGGTAAATGCTATTCCTGTTCGGCTATCGGTTCCATGTTCAGTTACGCAATTCTCAGAGCTAGTTCTTTGAAGAAAGCTGTAATTGTACATTTTAATACATGTAAGTTAAAAATATTAAACTGTTGACTAAATATATGTTTAACATTAAAAAAATGATTACTAAGTTTGAGTAAACATATAAAGAGCATGCTACATTGATACAATGCTACTGAATAAGTGTTCCCCTTGATAAAATGCAGCTCAAAACAAAACTAACACTCACTATATTCGCTATTGGTCTTATCATTCTTATTCTAGCTCTAACCGTCTTCAAGTGCAAACAACCGATCACAACTGTCAACTTCGTTGTACTTAATGACGTTAACGCCACTGTTAACCTCCCCTCAAGAGTTTCTCTTAACGTCTCCCTAGACATAACTATCACTGTTAGAAACCCAAATAAAGTTGGTATCACGTACCAGAACAGCTTAGCTGCTCTTCGATATAAAGGTCGTGATATTGGGAATGTCCCGATCCCCGCAGGGAAGATCAGGTCAGATGAATCAAAACAAATGAACTTGACCCTTACCGTATTTGCTGATAGTCTGTTGACGGATATTGATGTCTTTGGTGATGTGGTTAGTGGTCATTTTCTGATGTCTACGCATACAAAAATCACAGGTAAAGTTCGTATTCTGAATTTGTTTAATATTCACGTTGTCTCTACTTCGACATGTGATTTGGAAATAGATGTGTTGAATCAAAAGATTGCAAAGCAGAACTGCCATTACAAGAACAAGGCATAGTGTAGAAAATGTGGCAAAGTTTGCGGCTTGGATTAGTATACGGGTCAAAACAGGTTGTTTTGCAAAGCTTAGTCTACTTATGTCTACTGTATGTACATGTATACTCTGGTCTTGTTCATATTTGCTTATGCTTATGGTATGACACAATTAATGAAATTAGTATTTTGTAGAACTGAGTCTATTTGTTTGGAGGGTTTGGGTTGGGTTTGAGGTTGATGGTGCCCGAGTATGTTAGAGTTTCAATGAATGGATTAAATTACGCAAACTCCATACCCACCTACATGCTGGGTTTTGAAACACATACCGATTCCCCTCTTTGGTGCAAACCGAATGACACCTGGTATTCGGAAAACAATAACTTGATAAGAAAAAGGTGACCATGAATTTAGGGGACCACAGAATATCGGATCGACATTACATGTGTTTTGGGCAATCTATCACTATTTGTGAAACCAAGTTGCAAGCATTAAAAACATACTTTACTAGTTGGGACCATAAACTTAATACATGGTTTTCCAGAACAAAATACAAGCTACAATCATAACTGTAATAATTTGAGTTCCAAACTTGTTCACATAAGATAACATAGGAATAACGGATAAAAAAGAAAAACATGACAAAATCAAAAACATCACTTGCCAAAAGAAGACAGGCCAATAGCTTAGACTTGAGCTGTGCCTTCAGTAAACTTAGGGTCCTCACACCTGTACCTTCCATCGGGTCCAATTCCAAAGCCTCTTGGATCAGCAAACACGTTCTCGAGCAGCTGGCTTCTTGATGGAGCCTCGCTTACATCTGCAAACTCCACAGCATCCTCAACCACTTCGTCTATCTTCTTTTCGATTGCCTTCAAATCTGCTTCAGTCGCCAATTTGCTTTCAATCAAGTATTTCTTTAATTGTGTAATTGGGTCTCGTGCTGCGTAATGGGCCTTCTCAGCTGCCATGGTAAAAAAAATCATGTTAATGAGTGACAAGCCTACCAACTTGAGAATATAATCAAACTGATACGAAAACGAGAATACAAACGCATATAGCGATGCACAATCATTGCTTAACAATCATCTTGATGGATTCGTCTTTTCTGTATGCTATTACAGAACGATAATGTTAATGAAGATACAAACTTTTCCAATTTGTCGTTTCAAACTTTTCCATATGCTAGTAAGATAATTCTTACCAAGAAAATACAGTAGTTGGTAAGAATCATATTTCAAAAAAAGGTTACCTGTTTATAATGTTTTATCAGCACTCAATTCACCTAACACTAAGAATAAACTGTTCAGCATTACAAACGAGATAGAATAATGCTATCAAGTATATGATAACATTGGCATTATGTATGTGACACGGTAATTTCTTTTCTAACGGCAAATCAAGTTTACATAATATTGAAACAGTTGCTTTCACATGGATAAAACCAGGCTGTTATATCCATTTAGTGATAATATTAGTGATAGTCTTTCTTGTACATGAACATGCAAAATTTAGCGGAATAATTATTCATACCATAAAAATATAAAATCAAAGAAGTCATGATATCAGATGATTATCAGAAAAGTTAAAGCATGAGATATATAGTAACTAACCTGGGTCACGAAGCTCGTCGGGGTCAGCCAAAGAGTGTCCTCTGAACCTGTATGTCTCACATTCAACCAATGTTGGTCCCTCGCCTCTTCTAGCCCGGCCAATAGCCTCCTTTGCAACCTCCCTAACCTTCAACACATCCATACCATCAACATGGACTCCGGGCATGCCAAAAGCTGGACCTTTCTTCCAGATTTCTGGATCTGAAGTTGCACGAAGATGGGACATACCAATTGCCCACAAATTGTTCTCGACCACAAAGATGATGGGCAATTTCCATAAAGCCGCCATGTTCAAGCACTCAAAGAACTGACCGTTATTTGCAGTACCATCTCCAAAGAACGCCAACGTGACATGATCACAATCAGGTTGATTCAAGACTTCCCTTCTGTACTTGCTAGCGAAAGCAGCACCTGTAGCAACTGGAATACCTTCTCCAATAAAAGCAAATCCACCAAGAACATTGTGCTCAGCAGAAAACATATGCATAGATCCACCCTGACCACGGCAACATCCTGTTTTCTTCCCGAAAAGCTCGGCCATGACAGCACGCGCAGGTACACCTTTGCTCAAAGCGTGAACGTGATCACGGTAAGTGCTCACGACACTATCCTCCTTCTTCAAGAGCTTGATGAACCCTGAAGAAACAGCTTCTTGACCATTGTATAAATGGACAAAACCAAACATTTTTCCTCTGTAATACATCTGAGCACACATGTCCTCGAAAGCTCTGCCCAAGTACATATCCTCATATACCTCTAAACCTTCTTCTTTAGTAAGAAGCTGCACACATACACACACAGCAAAAGCCACAAATCAATATTACAATAATCTAATCATGCAATGTTATTATGTCTTACACATTCTGATCCGTGCTTTATCATCTAGTAATAACATGTAGTTACGATACACAAGTAAAGATGATCAATTTACTACAGTATTGAACCTTGGTCGATTCCGCTTTACAAATTATCCAATATTAAGATCAGCAGATAATGCAAAATTGGCAAAAGCGACAAACTGATTTTATGATACTAATCTAATTTGACATGCATGTTCCTAGCTTCTTATGTCTCGCATATACTGATCCATGCTTAATATTCTGGGAATAACATGCAGATACCAATCTACCATATACGATCAAACACGATCAATTTACTAATGTTTTGAACCAATTTACGCCTGCTTTTTAATCAGGTGACTCGTCTTTAAACATGTTTAATCAAAATCAGTATAAACAACTGTTTCTTTCATTAACTTAAGTCATTCATGAATTTCGTTAAAACCTATGTAAAAGTGATTTACGTGGAATCTGCGTAATTTTGTTCAAACAACTCACCTTAAAGCGATTTTATGAATGTCACTAATAAACTAATATATTTATTTCATAAACTACTGCTATTTGTGAATTTCGTTAAAACCTATGTAAACGAATTACACCGATCTATCAAACTGAATTTCATTTACATCTCAATTACTCCATAACAACCTCATTCGACACTCAAATCGCCTAAACTAATCAACAAACAAACGCGAAAAAGCACTCACTAAATTCAAACTAATTCGATAATAAGCACTGGTTAGCACTAACTAGAGCTAAATAAACTAAAATAAAGCTCAAAAAAAAGCAACTCGCAAGATATATATTTCAATAATAAACTATTACTATTTCGTAAACTACTGCCACTTGTCAACTTCGTTAAAACCTATGTAAGCAAATTACGCCGATCTATCAAAATATACTTTCATTTACATCTAAATTACTATTTAACAACCTAACTACCTCATTCGACACGTAAACCGCCTAAACTAATCACCAAACAAACGCGAAAAAAACACTAATTAATTACAAGCTAATACGATAATAAGCACTAATTAATCATAATAAGCTGAAATTTAGCTGAAAAAAAAGGACTCACAAGATTAGTAATAACCGATACATTCTCAACTCAATTACAAACTAATTCAATAATAAGCACTGATTAATCATAATAAGCAAAAAATAATCATAATAAGCTGAAATTAAGCTAAAAAAAAGGACTCACAAGATTAGTAATAACCGATACATTCACAACTCAATTACAAACTAATTTGACAATAAGCACTAATTAACCATAATAAGCACTAATAAATCATAATAAGCTGAAAAAAAGCAACAACTCACGAGATTGTTAGTAACAGCATTAGATTTCTGCTTCTTCTCCTTAACAACTTCCGAAACAGCAAAAACAGCACCAGATCGCCGTTGAACCGCACCGGAACTAACAGGTTGAGCAAAACGAAGGCTGCGAAGTGATCCGAGAAACGGCGATGACGTGGCGGGAGATCTGGTGGAAGTGGCGGTGGAGTGGAGTGGTTGGATTATGGCGGTTCCGGTGAACGCCATTGTTGTGTTAGGGTTTGATAAAAGTGATTGTGATTGAAATGAATGAGATTTGAATAAAAAGGGGGTGAAGAAGAAATAGGGGCGGAGTGAACGAGGGAAGTGTTTGTGGAAATAACCGAACCAAACCTGTCCTTCCTGTCCACCCAACTCTCAACTGTTTTTTTTTAAAAAACACTATTTTCACATTGTTAAATAGACTTTTTTTTTATAGGAACTATGTAACACCTGGTACTTTTCCTAAAACCCATTTCTAGCCAAACTTCTATTTTCGTGCCTGAATCACTTTTAAAACTTTAATGCATGTTAAATTGGATTTGAGAAGTTTGTGATATATTAGGAACGAGAATTTATTCCTTAATTTACTCAGCACAACCTAGGAAACTCGAATTTGTTTCATTTGCCAAATTATTTGATTTATTTTGAGTTTGAGAAAAAACTCTGAAGTTTATGCTTGATTTTATTGGAAAAA
>LBNU01012252.1:296962-309771 GCA_014162995.1 Artemisia annua
CTGGAAAGGCGATTCTGTCAAGGCAGCTTAACTACTTTCACTACCTTATTTTGCATGTCATTCGTAAAACCTTTTTGTGTCTTTTACTATTTCCGCTGCTAAACTTTGTCTATTTTCCGCTGCAAACTCTATTTACTTTTTCCGCTGCTACTTTGACTTAAGAGTACTTGTACTCTAAACGGTTTGTAATTCGAATGATGTGTTTGGTCACATTTATAAACGTCCCGAGTCGTGGTCGTTAGCTATAAATGTGCTTGGTTTCTATTTGCGTAATACCCCCAGCATGATAGCTGCCATATTTGAGTTGGGGGTGTTACAAACTACTAGCAGTAAATAGTAAGTGCTTGTTTGTTACTCCCTCCGTCTCAAAATTATTGTCAGTAGATAAAAATTAAAGTTTAATAAAAGTGGGTCATTTTAATTTTTATTGAGGGTCAATTTGTGGACAATTAATTTGAGACATCTATAAAAGGAAATCTGTACAATAAATATGAGACAGAGGGAGTAAATTTTTTTTATTAAGTCGTGTTTAATTAACAGATGACTTAGTGCAGACAACCACAGTTTTCAGTCACTTTTCTCTATTAAGTCACAAACAAATAGTTTTTATATGACTTAGTTAATTCAGTTTTTTTCATATTAAATTAAGTCGAAATCAAACACCCCTTAAGCCTAATTATATGAAAATGACTTTTTACTTTTTATAGAGCCATCTATTTTTTCTATTTATAGGGTATGTTTGACGCAATGGGCTGAGACTAGAGCTAGAGCTGTGACTTATATTATAAGCTGAAAGTTGGATTTTATATTTTTATGAAGTCGTTTGGCGAATTAGTTGGAAATAAAGCTTATTAATGTAAAACTGCATAAAAATACATCAAATTAAATTATATATATTTCTGGTTATTGCGTGATAATCCATTATATTTTAAAAGGTACGTAAATTATTTAACTAGCTATAAGCTTTTTATAAATCCATTTCAATGGACTTTGGCTTATGGATGTTTATAGCTTATACAAGAATCCATAAGGCCGTGTGACAAACAAGACTTATTTTATAAGCCAGCTTATTTTAAAAGTTTAAGCCCCATAAGCCTCTAGAAGAATACTTTTAATTTCAGTTTTTTATAAGCCAGTTTATTTTAAAAGTTTAAGCCCCATAGGCCTAGAAGGGTTTCTGGAGTTCATGGGAACCCGATGGATGTTTGCCGCCTAGTGTAAGGGTGTGTTTGTTTTTTTGAAAAAATGTGTTACTAGCCTCTTACTCTTACTGAGTTAGAGGTGGTCAGACATTTATGTTGTTTGTTTTTTTCTTTTGAGTCAGACCCAGTAAGACATATAACATCTTACTCTTACTGAGTTAGAGGTGGTCAGACATTTATGTTGTTTGTTTTTTTTCTTTTGAGTCAGACCCAGTAAGACATATAACATCTTACTCAGTAAGAGGTGAAAAACTTGGTTTTACTACCCCTTACCCAATAAGAGATTGAAGACTTGTTATAATATAATATATTTGCAGGTATATTAACTATGTTATATTTATGATAAAAAGTTTTGTTTCATATTTACACAAGCTACTTATTTATGATATAGCTTTGATATAATATATGCTTAAAAAAAGACAATTAAACTTATTCAGACGATTATACGAAAAACAAACAATTATCTCATTCAGATTCAGACTTATAGCCACATCTACTAATAAGATGTGGTAGTCAGATTCAGACCCAAAACATTTTAATGAAACAAACACACCTTAAGTTTTCGTTAAAAATCCTGATTTCTCTGAAATTAAGTTGGTCCCGAAATTTTGTGTCACATATATACACATTTTGTTTATTTAATCAACTAATAGGTCAAAAGAAATACATGTCTTCTTAGCTTGTTACTACAGCAGTTTTCATTAAACCTTCAACAACAACAACAAAATGTGTTTTTCTTTTTACCTTAAAAAAAAAAAAAAAAAAAAAAAAAAAAAAAAAAAAAAAAAAAAGTTGTTTTAGTGATGTTATACTATTTAGTTCATTTTTATTTCTTTTATTCTCGAAAAACAATTATAAATCAGGTGACTTAAAATCCCAGATCCACCCTTACTTATTTGTACTTTAGTAAGTTTTAGCTATAAGAGCAACATGCATGTTTAGCAATGAACATTTAGTTCTTACGATATTCAATACAAGTTATTACTACTTGCAGCGATCACTAAATGGTTATTCTTTATTTGTGTTACTTTTAGTTTTGTCAAACATTTGTGTAATACGTTCAATGCAATAGAATCACCAATATCTTTTGGTTCAACTAAAACATGGTCAAACGATGTTAATATAATAGCCTGTTGTTTTTTATTTACGTAACAACTTAGATTTCATATCTTATACAAATATGAGCAGGGATTCGACACTTTAAGATTACATTTCAAGGGAGAAAAAAAAAAAAAAAAAAAAAAAAAAAAAAAAAAAGAGGAGATCATCAAAAGATATTGTTTCATTATTTGCTTCTGTAAAACGTGAAAATATTGTTTCATAAATCTTTTTTAAAAACGTGATTTTTTGTTAATATTACAAGGTACCACATTTAGGGTGCATTTAATTGGAGAAAAATTCTCTTGTTTTCTATCTCTAGTTTTGTAAAAATTTAGAAATTAAAATGTGTATGAAACATTTATGATTCTCGCTAATAGTCATACATGATATAATATATCATTTATTGAGATCTCATAGTTTTTCATGTACCAAGGGTTTTTCAGTAACCTTCATGTCTAGTGTCTCTTGACTATCATGGGGTCTTATTACCTCAATTTGACCATCTTAATTTTCTTGCTCCATTTTATCACTTCAATCGAGGACTTTTATTTGGAATCGATTAGTCTATCACGTTGCAGACGTGCCATAGACTTACTATCAATCATTGGTTTTACTAGTGGGACATACATTGTAATTGGAGCACTAGCAGCATATATATGATCTAGTTACTTCTTTAGGTCACTAAACATGTCTGGCATTTACTAGATCTGGAATGTTATTTGTCCCTTGAACTTTAAGTTCACATTCATTAGTGTGAGGATCAACATTATATCTTAATTCATTCCAAGTTTCTCGCTGCTCATTCTCTCCCCCTGAATGAATTATCAATTTAAACATCCCATTTTGTGTGTTGTGGTGGATTTACAAGAAACATATACCGCACATTTACAAAATTCTTATATGGGAAACATATGGTTTGTGACCAAAACCATTCTAATGGGGAATCGAAAAGAAATGAATCGACGTCGATGATACTATTATATATGATTTTGTAAATAAATAAGATAGCGCTAAGATCATGGTGAGGATCATGGAAGCAATACCTGCAGGAAGTGCAGATGTATAAATGAATGGCCAAAATGATGTAAAGACGCAAAGAATTAATGAAAGGATTAAGTCTCTTGTGATGAGACATGCTTACTGGGACTTGAAGTCCGTACATATTTTTAACTTATTGGATATGTATAAGTCTTTATGAGAAAATGAAATGAAATTATGCATAAGGTACAAGTGATGGCACTTGTATATTTTCTCAAAGACTTGTAAATGATCTTGCAGATGTATGTTCACATGTGGTGGATATTGTATAAGTCTGGCAATCTGTAAAATAATTGATATGCGTCTAAAAGATAAATGAATAGAGCTCATACGAGATTTTATGAAGCATGCTAGGGATTTTTAATGCTTAAAGCATATAAGAAAAGTTCTCGAGAAAATTACTTGATTGTATTGAATTAATCATGTTTTTGGCATACATTTAATAATTGCTTTAGTGTATAGTATTGTGCCAAATAAAGAATTATGTTTGTATATGAAACTTTATAGAGAGATCTAGACTTGAATATTGTGTAAGTTTCATGTTGTTTGATTTATGATTATAAAGGCAACTGAATGCATTGAAGTTGAATTAATTTTGTCTCAATTTACAGTTTGAACATCTAAAGGATGAAATATGTGTGCATCATGAAAATAAAGAAAGATGCTAACTATCCTTATATGGATAAACGAGACTCATGTTTATGAGGTTACATGATGTGTAAAAGACCCCATTGATTTATAAAGATGATGATCACAATATCGATTTAAAGTGTCATACTAAAATGTGTATGAAACATTTATGATTCTCGCTAATAGTCATACATGATATAATATATCATTTGAATTAATTATGTTTGCAATGAATAACTTGTGAAGTACAAGGATGTACTTGAATAAGATGTATGACATATCTTAATCCTTAAATTGGATATGCGAACTAAATGTAGAGAATATTTATTCATATGAATCTATTAAGGCACTTTAAGGTGTATTTCACTAATTCAATGAGCTTAAATGATGTGATCATCATGGGGAAAGAAGATACGCGTTGCACTCTTTTTCCCTTGACCATGGTTTTGTCCCCACAGGGTTTTCCGGCAAGGTTTTTAATGAGGCAACATCCCCGAGCGTATAAAGGAGTTGGTTTTGCAGATACATGATATACGTCTGGCCCTCACAATGGTTGATCTCAAAATGGATATGTATTTACAAGTAGAGGAACAACAATTTCATGGAGTTCAATAAAGTGGACAATCTCAGCAATGTCATCTAACCATGTAGAAATTCTAGCGATCCATGAAGGAAGTCGAGAATGAGTTTGGCTTAGAAGTGTGATACAACACATACGTAAATCATGTGGTAATTCTTCAGAGAAGGAGGCACCAACAGTTTTGCATGAAGATGATGCAACTTGTATTGCTCAACTTAAGGAAGGTTATATCAAGGGCGATAGGATGAAACATATTTTACCGAAATTCTTCTTCACTCATGACTTACAAAAGAATGGTGATATTATTGTTCAACAAGTTCATTCAAGTGACAATTTAGCAGATCTATTTACCAAGGCACTTCTTACCTCAACATTTAGGAAACTAAGTCACAACATTGGGATGCGTCGACTCAAAGAGCTCAAGTGATGTAGTCATCAGAGGGAGATAATACACGCTGCACTCTTTTTCCCTTAGTCATGGTTTTGTCCCACTGGGTTTTCCTGACAAGGTTTTTAATGAGGCAGCAATTCCTAAGTGTATTAACAATATGGACATCAAAGAGGGAGTGTTATGGATCATTATTAGTGGATGTCCATATAACCTATAATAGGCCCACGGCCCATGTTAGCTATTAGGGTTTTGCCCTAAGGTTTGTCTATATATACTCATTGTAAACCTCATAGTTAATGATCAATTGAAGAATATTTTCATTCCCTCAATCTTGTTTATAACAGAAATGAAATTTATCTCCACAAAACACTTGAAAATATAAAAAATGCGTTTAGTTGATGCTTGTATTTTATATTTTGAAGAAGGGGAATGAGGTTGTGTGTTACAAAGGAAAACAACTATTTTTATTATTATTATTATTATTTTTTTTTTTGTAGTTTTCATTTTTAAGTTAGGAAATAGAGGATTTTGTGTTTTGCAAAACATTTTATTGGAAAACGTTTATTTTAACGAGATCTCTGTTTTCCTTGTTTTTCACAAAATATTTTGTGAAAAATAAGTATGTTTTCCCCAACTAAGCACCCTTAGGTGGTGTTTGAAATCGACTTAATTGACTTAATATGAAAAAAAACTGGATTTATTATGTCATATAAAAACTGTTTGTTTGTAACGTAAATAATTAGTGACCCGGATGATGGAAACAATGTATTATTTCAACAAAAAATTATTTGAAAACAAATTATTAGCAAATTATATGCAATATAAATACATTTCGAACAACTTTAGGCATTTTTCGAGCGATTTTCTATTCACCCAGTTGACCCATAAGTTATAAAACACAACCTGAATCGACCCATTCATAAGTAATCAGTCAAAATTACCACCAGTAAACAACATAAAAAATGGTCATTTGTCGAACCTTGGAAGTGAAGATCGGATGTCAAGTTGGCTTGCGTATTAAAGCAACGGACCCTTAAGTACAACCTGTTTATTTAATGCAATTCCTAGGTGTGCAGCAGCAAGCAAAACAACTAAAATAGTAACACCATTAGACAAACAATTGTCAGTTTAAAAATTACACTAGGCAAGAAATACTGATAAAATCGAAAAAATACAGTCATAAAATAGGAAGTCACAGGGCACAACCAAGCAAAACTTATGCAATTATCAAAAGGACACACCTAAAGTAGCACACTGAAAGATTGAGGCTTTGTTAGCTGAGCACATTTCAAGAATCCTACCCACAACTTATGGATTTTCAAAATAGGTAAGACATACAGGATTACTACCATCATAAAAAGCTCCAGTTGTAATTCTCTCAAAATTAATGTACTTTGAGTTTTGCTTTAAATTTTGGAAAAATCAACAAAATTTTCCAGAACATATAGAAATTTCTGGAGAATCTTGGTATGAAAAGTAGTCAACTTGACCTTAAAAAGTCAAATGTTTATTTCAGTGAAGCTCTTCATTATAAACTTAGTTTGTTGCACAATTTTCTTATCCATGTCCTCATTATTGTTTATTTATTTGCAGGACGAGTTCGAAGATTATATCAAACGACAGCAACTACGAGAGCTAGCCATTCTAAACTCAAATTTCAGAGAAGAGAGTGCCGGCCCAAGTGGTAGTGTCTCACCGTTTAACACAAGTGGCATGAAACGTCCAAAAATCGGAGGTTGACAAAAACATGAATCCGGGGGTTTTAACCACTCACTGTATACACTTAGATTACCTAAAAAGAAAAAAATATATATTATTTCATTATAAAAAAAAACTAAAAAGGCAAACATTTCCAAGTGCATACACTAAACCGCTTATGGATCCGCCCCTGATGCGACCAACATCTTTGAGTAACTATGCACCTACTCGCTATACATACACACCCTTGTATATTTTTGAAACATAATTGAAATGTATAGGCTGACTCTTCTGATCAGCAAGCATCATATTCGGGTTTTTTTATGAAAAAGAAAAAAATAACAAAAAAAATAGAATGATAGATTGGATGGAGTATAAAATGTCGAGTAAGGAACGATTCAATTTTCTTGGTTCTGGGTGATGCATTTGTAACATAAGATTCATGAATTTATTCAGGTGATATTGTTGTAAATTGTGTAAAGTGCATTAGCTGATGCATTTGGGGCTATATATCTATAAATTTAACTGGAAAAAATCAACAAATTTTGCAATATGGGTCTTCTGGTTCAACATGTAAACCGCATCGAATTCAGATTCGGTTTTGTGTTCGGTTGGGTCCAGTTTGTATTCAGTTCGGATTTGCCTAAAAAAAATTCTCAACCATAATAACCCGAGAAATCAGAAACCTGAACCTACGAACACCCTTACGGTCCATAACCTATTGATGTCTCAAAAGGGCCACAATTAAAAGGATAGCACAAAAAGTCACATTGTACACTCTTTATAGTAACTCGGGAACACTCCATTTAAGAACATAACTGCAAGAAACAATTGACTCTACGAGTCAAAAGATCATGTTTCCTTTACCCAAGCACAAACAGGGTTTAAGTCTTGTAAAAACAACAATTGTGTCATGTACACGATTGTTGTTTGGTATCCAATCTTTTGTACTGCATTTCAGCCTGCTATGGATGCTATTTAACACTGTGTAAATACCAGGTCATATGCACATTGGCAGAGTGTTTACCATGAAAATGAAATGTTGGGGAGACTTGTGCTCATACCATTCTACAAGGTAGATTACGATCTGGACTTCTCTAATGTCCAAACCCGTGAACTTAACTTGAAAACAATGTACTTGACGGATGCAACTTGTACTTATAAAAATATGTTATACATCTTGAACAACAACTAAAACTAATTTTGTAACGGAAAGATTCCAAGCAACAACAATAATCCATTCCAAAACCACATAAATTTCTATGAGACTGTTTCTACTTTCTGCTATGTTATTTTACACTTTGGATGGTATAACAGGGAGATTGTAGATTTTGTCTAGCAACATGGTTATCAACAAAAATTTTAATGAAAATTTCACAACTTTCTCCAAACATCGCCTAACCACCACTAACGCCTTCACTACACTAATCCCGCTTCAAAGTACATATATATCATTTCTTGCACACACACATAGGCATCTACACATTCAAATGTTGCAAATTCAAAGATAGATAAACTTGTGTTTGTATTTGCAGAGTATCCAAAGTAACCTCCAAGCATAATGAAATGAGAATGTAACGAAGCAAAGAATGCTAACAAGATTTCAACAAGTGATGAACATCTAAAAGTCTTGTCATCATTAATTACACAAGCAGTAAGGCATATATAAAGGACATTCCCCATTCTAAAAAAGCCATCAAAGATAATGAGCAGAAATTTGTGCAGCTTATATTGCATCTACAATTGTATAAGATTCTATAATGACATTAAATCAGTGATAAAAAAAAACTATAATAGATGAAAGTGATTATTCCACACCTTAACTACAAAATAGGCCCTTGAAATGTGGCCGTCATCATTATGATCAGTTATTGTCACAATATACGATTGAATCCAAGTGATTAATCAAAAGTAGCGATTCCTTGTAAGAGCCCATGAAGAATGAGCCATCTTCTCCACAAATCCCAAGATTCTTGATTTGTTGTGAGCAGGGGTTGTAAACATCAAGTGTTGTAAACATTCCATCCTCCTTTCGAATTTCAACTATAGGATCACCACTTTTACTAAACCCCATTATTTTATGCACGGGTGCGCCAATTGTGAAAAGCTTTCTAAACGACGAGTCATGCTCCATCACCCATACATCACAACATTCTGCACCCACGACGTTAATGGATACATACACAACAAGAGATTCCCTTAACTTAGAAACTGAGACACGTGATATCAATTCGTTTGTTAAGGTATCTGGTAGGTCTACCACTTTAAATTCCTTGGTAATCAAATCAAATGACATAACCATATACTTATAGTTATGTGCACCATCTTCAGTCAAAGTCCACTCACAAGCAGCCCAATAGATAAACCTATCTATAACAACCTGAGACGACATAAGTCTAACTGATGCATGAGGCAAATTGCTACATGGAATCACACTCCAAACCCTCGAACTCAATGTAAAAACTTCAACATGCCGAGGCTTGTGATGCTTATGTGAAATCTTCACAATGGTAGGATCTCTAGTGACGGGACAAACCCCGAAACCAATAACACTCACTCGTGGCGTGACAAGAATACTAAATGATTTTTGGATAGAAGGGTTCCAAATAACAACCATCTTTTGTTGATTCAGCGGAGAAACAAATTTATCATAGCAAAACAAACACAGTAATCCATGACACGCACCAACAACCTCTAAAACAATATATTGTTTAAGCATAGGAGACAGAACAAATGGAGCTAACTCTTGTTGTTGCACCTTAAAAGTTTCATTTTTATCATCTTCTACTAAACGAATGTACTTAAACTCATCAAAATAATCGACTTTGTAGCTTAGAATACGGCTGTGTGGCTGCGTGTGGCGGGCGCCGTAACCTTTGATAAAGTCAGAGCTCTCAATGAAAGACTTCCACGGTTTCGAAACCGACCTGCATCGAATCAATGATTTGACATCATAAACCTTTTTGATGATTTCCATTTGGATGTCGAAAGGAATGTTGTCTGACATTTTTCAATATTTTTTCTAGGGTTTATGTTTCCAGCAATAAGAACGATTGTTGAAATTTTGGGCGCTGCCTTCGACTGTTTGGACTTTGGGGGGCTATCCATTTAGCGGGTATGTGATTTTAAGCTTATATAGTGTCAGCGCCCCAAAGGCCCGTGCATTTTAAAGAGATAAGAAAATAGATAATGAATTGTGTATTATGATGAAATTAGTCATTGAAGAAAAAAATGGAACATACAGTACATGAAATTAGTCATTGAAGTTTTTACATTGAGTTCGGGGGTTTGGAATGTGATTTCGTGTAGTAAGTTGCCTCATGAATCAATTGAACTTAATACGTAAACTCAGGTTGTTATGGATACATTTACGTAAACTCAGGTTGTTATGGATACATTTATTTATTGGGGTGCTTGTGAAATGATTTTTGCTGACCATAGTGAAGTTATCACAAATCATATGGCTGTGTCATTTGATTTGATTACCAAGGAATTTAAAGTGGTAGAGCTACCACGAGTTATACCCACGTGTTTCCGTGTCCGTTTGCAAGCTAAGCGAGTCTCTTGTTATGTTTTGATACATTAAGGTCGAGGAGGCACTTTGTTGTGATGTATGGGTGGTGGAGTGTGATTCGTGTTTTAGAAAGTTGTTTACAATTGGCGCACGAGTAGATAAAATATTAAGGTTTATTAAGAGCGGTGAACCTATAGTTGACACTCGATGCATGAAAGACAGTATACCACACTTGATGTTTGCGAACCTTGCTCACAACACATCAAGAATCTTGGGTTTCTGCAGTATGGAGCTCATTCGTCATGGACTGTTACAAGTAGGGACGAAGCCAGAAACAAATATGATCGGGAGCACAATTTTTTTTGGAACTGTACTATAGTAGAGTTAAAAAGTGGATTAAAATGAAGATTTTTAATTTGTAAGTATACAAACTAAATAATACTAGAGACACATTTTGATGCACCGGGTGCATTTAAGATACATTTAGAAAAAATCGATGATTTTTTTTAAAAATTAACACTATATCGAAAAAATCCATAGGGTGCACGTGCACCCGCGGGCACCCCCTAGCTCCGTCCCTAGTTACAAGGAATCGCTACTTTTACTTGATCACTCGGATTTACATATTTATTATGACAATAATTGTTGTTAAGGTGTGGAAAATATTTGCTTTAATCATAAAAGTGAGGTACGTTTTGNGATAAGAAAATAGATAATGAATTGTGTATTATGATGAAATTAGTCATTGAAGAAAAAAATGGAACATACAGTACATGAAATTAGTCATTGAAGTTTTTACATTGAGTTCGGGGGTTTGGAATGTGATTTCGTGTAGTAAGTTGCCTCATGAATCAATTGAACTTAATACGTAAACTCAGGTTGTTATGGATACATTTATTTATTGGGGTGCGTGTGAAATGATTTTTGCTGACCATAGTGAAGTTATCACAAATCATATGGCTGTGTCATTTGATTTGATTACCAAGGAATTTAAAGTGATAGAGCTACCACGAGTTATACCCACGTGTTTCCGTGTCCGTTTGCAAGCTAAGCGAGTCTCTTGTTGTGTTTTGATACATTAAGGTCGAGGAGGCACTTTGTTGTGATGTATGGGTGGTGGAGTGTGATTCGTGTGTTTTAGAAAGTTGTTTACAATTGGCGCACGAGTAGATAAAATATTAAGGTTTATTAAGAGCGGTGAACCTATAGTTGACACTCGATGCATGAAAGACAGTATACCACACTTGATGTTTGCGAACCTTGCTCACAACACATCAAGAATCTTGGGTTTCTGCAGTATGGAGCTCATTCGTCATGGACTGTTACAAGTAGGGACGAATCCAGAAACAAATATGATCGGGAGCACAATTTTTTTTGGAACTGTACTAAAGTAGAGTTAAAAAGTGGATTAAAATGAAGATTTTTAATTTGTAAGTATACAAACTAAATAATACTAGAGACACATTTTGATGCACCGGGTGCATTTAAGATACATTTAGAAAAAATCGATGATTTTTTAAAAAAATTAACACTATATCGAAAAAATCCATAGGGTGCACGTGCACCCGCGGGCACCCCCTAGCTCCGTCCCTAGTACAAGGAATCGCTACTTTTACTTGATCACTCGGATTTACATATTTATTATGACAATAATTCTTGTTAAGGTGTGGAAAATATTTGCTTTAATCATAAAAGTGAGGTACGTTTTGGGTGATAAGTTTGATGATCTTATTACACTTGTTTAATAATAAAGTTACTGACGGAAAAAAAAAAAAAATCTAATGTGACTTTGGTGAATGTGAGTATTTGTCAATTTTTGATTATATAGACATGTTTGGCATACTAGCTATTGAGGAGATTATGATTATTTCTTGAAAAAATAATTCACTTAAAATATAAGTTTTGTTTGACAAACATAACTTATCAGTGATTTTAGAAATATAATCTTACATCGTCTCTTAAAATCAAATGCTATTTTATGTAGCTTATAAAAGTAATCAAGTTTTTCCAACTCTCACTCCATCTCCTGTTCCACGTATACTTGACAAAAATAACTGTCGTTGAAACTGTAGATGAAGATAGAGCAGGATATTAAAAAAAAAAAAAAAAAAAAAAAAAAAAAAAAAAAAAAAAATTTATTTTTAAAAACTATATAAAATATCATTTGAATTTCAAAAATGATTTAAACATTAATTAGCTTTTTTTATAATTGCCAAATATAGTTAGTGATGACAAAATGGGTAGTGGGTCCAGACTCGGGCGGGTTGGGTAAAGATATAAAATGGGCCGTATTGGTATAGGTTGACTGCTAAATAATTGATTCAAGCACCTTTCAGATGGCTTTCAACCCGTTTAGCCCTTTCGACCCATTTGACTCATTTCATCTTTAATTCAATATTTTATCTTAACCATTGGACCCTTAGGGACAAAACTAACCCAAGTCAACCTATTAAAAGGTCAAACACAGCATAAGTAAAGTAAGTATCCCTGAGTATATTTTACTAAGTAGGGCCAAAATGAAAGTACATTATAAAAGAATGATTTGCTTAAGCTATCTTACTTGAAGAAACCACCTCTAACATTGCGTGCAACATTGCTTGCCACACTAAGAACAGGAACCGCGTTTGCTGTCTATCAAGAGAAATTTGTTTTGTG
>LBNU01012253.1:0-13887 GCA_014162995.1 Artemisia annua
TTCTAGTATAGATTATTTCATCTTCGAAATTTATTCCAAAAAAATATAAACATATATATGTAACCTCTAAATTTACAAACAACGACCAAAAAGATAAATAGTATACACAAAAGTTTGATATCAAATGAAATTCAAATAAATTATAAATGATGTCATTCAAAAACATGTGTGCACTCTTTCAAGAACATATATGTACGCTTTCAAGAACATATATGCACGCTTTCGTATCTCATTCTACACTTGTGTCTTGACATCTTTATCATGATCAACACTTGTGTCTTTTCGATACCTGAAATGAGCAAACATATGCACGATGTAAATACAAATGCAAAAATTAAAACATATACGCATACATATTTTGTTGATTTTTATGAGCTTAAAAACAAATATGCATTAATGCATACATGTTTCCTTCTTTAATACTTGAGATTACAAACAAGTTTCAATTTTTTTTATTATAAATAAATAGCAAACACATGTGCACAATCTAAAACACATATTCATGCCTCATTTTTTGACTTTATATCAATTTTAAAACACATATGCACGACCCTTTCATTGACTTTTTCATTGACTTTATGAACTACTTCTCGTTATACCATAAAATCACATATAGTGCTTGCCATGGACCTACTTGAAATATAAAACTAAATTTTAATGTGTACCAAAAGATCACAAATATCCTCAAAACTACTAAATGCTAAATTGAAACGCCCGTAATGTATTCACCTCCATCGAGAAGCTCAAAGCCAATAATCAAATAATAACCATCACTAATAGTAGACAAACTTTAGATTTCAAAATAGCCATTAACGAATTAGACAATAACTTTAACACAAATCAACCTAGTGACCCATAAATGAGTCAAGATATCATATCTGATCAAAAAACTATAGCCTGAAATATAAGTCCTTCTCACTCTGTATAACAAACAAATAGGAACACATTAACATTTTAGAAAAGATTATCAAACAAACCATAAACATCCCGGCTCAAAAGTCATTTGTTCCTGCTTCTAGCCCATCAAAAAATAACTTTTTTTNTTTTTTTTTTTTAATTTTTCGTGCATACATGTTTTTCTGAAAAAATGAGGTGCATGTGTGTTCTTTTGTAATATTGTAAATTTAAATATGTTTTTTTTTACGTACAATTGTTTAGACATTAAACTTGGTTTTGCTTAAAATGGTAATTACACAACACATATGTTTCTAGTATAGATTATTTCATCTTCGAAATTTATTCCAAAAAAATATAAACATATATATGTAACATCTAAATTTACAAACAACGACCAAAAAGATAAATAGTATACACAAAAGTTTGATATCAAATGAAATTCAAATAAATTATAAATGATGTCATTCAAAAACATATGTGCACTCTTTCAAGACATGTGTGCACTCTTTCAAGAACATATATGTACGCTTTCAAGAACATATATGCACGCTTTCGTATCTCATTCTACACTTGTGTCTTGACATCTTTATCATGATCAACACTTGTGTCTTTTCGATACCTGAAATGAGCAAACATATGCACGATGTAAATACAAATGCAAAAATTAAAACATATACGCATACATATTTTGTTGATTTTTATGAGCTTAAAAACAAATATGCATTAATGCATACATGTTTCCTTCTTTAATACTTGAGATTACAAACAAGTTTAATTTTTTTTTTATAAATAAATAGCAAACACATGTGCACAATCTAAAACACATATTCATGCCTCATATTTTGACTTTATATCAATTTTAAAACACATATGCACGACCCTTTCATTGACTTTTTCATTGACTTTATGAACTACTTCTCGTTATACCACAAAATCACATATAGTGCTTGCCATGGACCTACTTGAAATATAAAACTAAATTTTATTGTGTACCAAAAGATCACAAATATCCTCAAAACTACTGAATGCTAAATTGAAACGCCCGTAATGTATTCACCTCCATCGAGAAGCTCAAAGCCAATAATCAAATAATAACCATCACTAATAGTAGACAAACTTTAGATTTCAAAATAGCCATTAACGAATTAGACAATAGCTTTAACACAAATCAACCTAGTGACCCATAAATGAGTCAAGATATCATATCTGATCAAAAAACTATAGCCTGAGATATAAGTCCTTCTCACTCTGTATAACAAACAAATAGGAACACATTAACATTTTAGAAAAGATTATCAAACAAACCATAAACATCCTGGCTCAAAAGTCATTTGTTCCTGCTTCTAGCCCATCAAAAATTAACTTTTTATAAAGATAGTCATACAAATACGATATCAAAGCCACCATTTACAAAAAAGACATGACTACACAATTAAAAAAAAATACCTTCAAAAAATGTTAACATGACGAACCCTCCTAATCCCAGATGAATCACGAAGATGAAGTTTAGAGAGGAGAGGCTGCAATTTTTTGCTGGGTTTCTAGCACTCTTTCAACCGCATCAAAATGGATTCGTCCTTCATTCTAATCGTCGATCTGCGTCCATCTTGTAAAGAAAGAAACTTGGTTTTAGAAGCCTTTCTTGACATGACTCGATCTGAGCTTTTGGTATGAATATAACAATGAAGAAACAAACTTGCTTTTAGAGTGACGGCTGTGTTTTTATTTTAGATCTGCAGGGTTAGTAATGGAGCGTGAATTTTAGATCTGGCGGTGATATCTTTTTGTGGTGAGAAGGTTTTGGGGGTTGAGAGGAAAAAGAGGGTTAGTTTATTTTGATGTTGAATGATAGATCTGAGAAAGAACGGTTTCAACTTTCAAGCAATGTTTTAGGGTGGGTATGTAGCCCCCGCACTTTTTCCCAAATGTTTAAACGTTGTAAACTAGAATTTATTTGAATTTAATGTTATATTAGACTACATACTTGATCTCATACTTTATCTTCCTACATAAATTACAACGTACATCCGTGAGCGACAAAAAGTGGTGAAACCGTTATCACTAAAATTCGGAAACCACGCGTGTACTGACCCCGAATTGGTATGGCATAAAATAAATATCAAACTCTTCGGAGACCAATAAATTTTGTCTCGGTTCTATCTTATTAACACACCTTCAAAAATATTATTTTCGAAAATTCACTAAGTCGAAAAACTACACGTCACGTTTTAATTTAACGGGACACGTTATCCCCGGTATATTAATAAAACAATAACATTTTATTTATTTATTTCTATTCCTTTTATGCTCCCACCCACCTAATTCCTATCACCCATTTAATCATTTTATATTTTTTTTCTTTTTTCGTTCTCTCTCTGACCCCTTCCCAAACTCACGCCTCCCCTCCTCTCTTCCTGGTAAAACGCTCCACCCCCTTTCTTCCCCTCAAAAACATCACCTTCCATATCCATTTACAGTCCAGATCTATAGTTCCTTTTGATAGTCAAACGAGATGAGAAAAGGACCCAATATAGGGTTATCGATGCGGCAGTGTATATTTATTATCCTTAAGGTCACAAGACATCCTTGGTAAGTGAGTAAGATGGTCATGTTTCCTCAAAGGAGATGGCACCAAGATCGATCCAAATAAAGCATCAGTCAAACCATCCTTGAAGTTGTTCTATTTAAACCACTCGACCCCATGAGTTATCCACACCTCCTACAAACCTTCACATCGAAATACTAGTTAGTATCAAGAGAGACGAGTTCTGAAGATTCGAAAGGTGTGTGTGGATTTACTTGTGGCGGATTCGGGTCCGGGCTTTTGAGTGTTATTTGATCTCCTTGTCGATTGTTTCCTTGTTGTAAGGTTCTCGTTAACTTCTTTTTCCTCCTTGTTTATATTTTGTAAATCACTGCGTATAATTGTTGGGTTAGTTTGTACCGATTAGTTGTTAGTTTGGACAAATGGGTTAAACCTTGTGTGGCATAGCTTCCTTTGTAAACTCACTTAATTTCTAAAACTGGAACAAAGACTTACGATTACATTGGCTTTAGAGTTGGGAGTTATAGTTTCGTAATACTCGTGTAATTTTTCTTTCCGTTGTTATCTTGTCCACGAGTTTGGGTGAGAACCCATTTGGGTCTCGAGTTATATTTAACCGCTTGTGTTTCCTAGCTATATTGGTTGTCCCAAATGGTATGGTTGACCATAAATCTGCTTATGGGTTTGGTGTGCGATCGAAACTTATAGGACTATATTAACGAGGATACTTTTGAGGGCCTTGGTCTTGTTCTTGCGTTGGGTAAACATTTCTTGGGCGTATAACGTTAATGGTAGTCAGTTAGTGTTCCGTCGTTTTAACCTGGATTAAGTATTGACTCCATTTACGCGAGACTTGTGTGTCTTAACTCGGTTTCGAATCATATTTCTTGATGTGAAATCATGCCGTAACTATCAGGTTGAGTTCCTTTGGTTAAAATGTTTTGGCTCAGTTGCGTTTGAGTATAAAGTCATTTGTGGGTTGTCCCTTTGAATTCTACGTTTTTCTTTTTCTATTTATCTGGTGTTGTTTTGATCTTGCGATAAGAACGGTTGGAAAGCTTAATTTAATTGTTAGTAGAAATGGTGCATCGATGTGTTGCAGTGGTGATTGCATCCGTGTTTGTGTCCATGTCGTTTGGTCGGCCAAGAGTCCCGAGCCCGTACACTCGGAGAATGCTTGGTCCGAGTTACGTTACAAAATCGAAAGTGTTGTTTTTCTTCCCTTGTCTCGTGACCCTTAAGCTCAATTCATGGTTCCCATTGTTATACCCTTAATACCGCACTATATATATCCAGAGAAAGAATTCATTTTGCATCTAATCTACAACATTTAGTTACCTGTGATGGCCATTAGGCCGAAGCCCACATCAAGCCCAGCAGACCAAGCGAGACGGGGCAGCCCAAGAGTAGGCAAACAATTGGGCCACAACCCATCCTAAGCCCAAGATGGTCATTAACAGCCCAAGACCTATTATTTTGTGTACATTCGATTGACCGCTCAATCCCGACTCTTCACGACTTATACCAATTTACCTTCCCCGACCTATAACGACGTTACTCATTTTATACACGCTCGGCCACGAGTTCACGACTATTTCATGTAACAAGTCACGTCATCAACAATAAAAACTAGAAACTATTTACAAACACTTTAAAACCAAAACTATACATATACATTTTGAAAGTTAACAAGAATCAAACTTTAAAATATTTTCTAATTCGCTACAACTAAATAAACACGTTAAATATATATAACGACACATATAACTCGATAAGTTATAGAAATATGTTCAAACAACATATAAAATTTATAAAACCTTACATATTTTAAACGGGCGATAAATATTTTAAAACATTCATTATATTTATTTTAAAATATATATATAAACAACTATTGGTTCATTTAAATATAAATACCATACAATATTCTCTTTATATATAGTATGTATACTCATATTTGACAACCAAGTAATATTTTCTTTCTTTCGTCTCATTTTTCGTCAGCGACTAACTCATATCTCCGCACTTCGCCAATTGACAGCTTTCGGACCACAAATCTATTCGACCCCCAAATCTACCGTTTATTATATTTTTCCCAAGATCCAATCCTTCCCGAGTTCTATTAGAATAAATCGCAAACTTTAGCACTGCCACACAAGCAACTTTAACGACAACGTTTTGAAAACTTTTATACTAATTTGTGCTTCAAACGAGTCTTAAACTGGAACCATTAACTAAACTGTGCCATACTAATTTAGGTCACGTGTTGGAGCTACATACCATTTGACTACTTTGTTTGTCAGAACCTACTATCACTGAGGTGAGTTCATAGTCCCACATTTTACTATGTTTTCAAATCCCGTGGGGAGATACATGCTATAAAACTGAACACAAGTATTTTCTGTATGCTATCCTGATTGATATTGCCTAAGTTACCTGCTTGCCATAAGTCCCTCATATCATGAACCCGTAGTCACTTTGCGAAGTGAGCGCGAATATAGTGAATAGATCTATTGGAACCGGACACCCCATTTGAAGTTAGCCTGAAATGGTAACCGAATGCACTATATTCGAGAAGGTAGGAACTGGCAAATTCCTGCTAACTCGAGGGCCCCTATTACCTACATCATATTTTATGTGTAGGCGGACACCATAAGACTCATATGATCTTATTGGTAGCATAACTCTGTTAACGTTTGGGTGTCATGAGGCTTAGAGCAATATCTTACACTTCGGTGTTATGACTTTACTACTATTTGGCTTGTGTTCAAACTATTACAATTTAAACGCTATGGATTCACTCAACCTTTGTGTTGACTTTTTAGCATGTTTTATCTCAGGCAACTAAGCAGCTTTATGGCACGGAGCGGAGCAAGGCATCATGTTGAATATCGCCCAAAAATGTTATCATTTTGTTAAAAACAATTTCTTCATGTATTTCTAAAACTGATTGAGACCTGTATTGTTTACTTTGATTTGGTGATCATGAATGATAACAAATTTTCTAAACAACTCTTTTATAAGGTTTTCTATGATTGTGTCTATGATACTGAGATGTAATATCCCGATTTGACTTCCGCTGTTGGTACGATTATCGGGGTGTTACAGATTGGTATCAGAGCCAGGTTATAGAGAACCAAGTGTAAATTTCAAAACACTGGACTATAACCGCCTTTTCTTTTCAAAACAAACTATTTACAACTCTGCTACCCGATGCCCTCCGTGCCAACACTCTACGAATATCATGTTTAGCAATTTACTTTATAATGCATACACTACGGACATCATAACTAATACATGCTTACTAATGCTTAAACAAAAATAACTCATGATTATTTTATTTTTGGGATGTTACAGTACTATGTCGCCCCCAGTCATCATATTATCTGACAGCGATGACGCGCCTCTGGCATCATCTCATGTCCCTACCACTACCAGACCCAACCCCACTTTACCTGCTACTGTCCCTCCAGCTTTATCAGCTAGGAGTACTTCCGAGGAGACTGACCCTTCCGAAGGGGAGGAGGAGGTCCCTCCAGTGCTTTTTGGTTCATTTGTTGACGAGCCACATTATCGCCCTTTCATCGGACCCATGACTTACGAGCAGTACCGCAGGGACCAGTATTACCAGTCCCAGCAGTTCTTGGCAGCCGATGACTGTCCCTCTCCACTCCCCAGTCATCACTCAGGGTCAGAGGCTGACGACGAGTCGACTGACTCGGACACTGAGGATACTGCTGCTACCCCACCTCCACCACCGCCTGTGCCGGCTCGCCGACGCAAGCGAGTACGTGTCCTTGAGCCCTATGAGCCTGAGCCCTACCGAAAGAGGTTCAAGTATCACCCAGATGGACCTACCCACCGCTTTACCGCTCGTAAGCGAGCGCGTGCACCTCCTGTTTTTGTAGCACCACCTCCTGCACCCTCACCACCGGCTTCACCCTCACCACCGCCCTCCCCATCACCGTTGCCATCCCCAACATCTGTTTTACCTCCACCACTTCCCTACATGCTACCTACTTTCACGACTCTCCCACCTATGCCACCTCCCGTAGTATTCTACTCCAAAATATAAGAAACCGCCTGCTTATCACGGCTCGCTTTTTATTTTTATATATTTACGGTTAACCGAACCGAACAATGTATTACATACATGAAAATTTTTAACAAAATGTTCAAATAATTTTAGAATTATTGATTATATCATTGCACTACTTTTATAGTATAACGACTTTTTTGCTTATAATTTAAACATTTATTAAACATCTATGTCTGATTATTGAGTAATACGATATTAAGCTATAGACGTCGAATAATTTATTTTGTTAATCTGTTATGTATGTTTATTTAAATGCAGTTATTGTGACAGAATAATTTTATACGTCTTTAATCTACTTACTTTTATTTAATTTTAATAAAATTACATTTTACGTTTTAGATCATGTTATTATTGATACGGTTAAACTCGATTAAACGTCTAAAATGGTTAATTGTGACGCGAATCACGGATAACCTCTCATTATGAGTACCCACATGTTCGGTTACCCACCTAATACAAAAATTTTAAATAGTAAAATTAATCACCCGTGTTGGATCGTTTAAATACTTCAATTAACCGAACCGAACCAACTATTAAGTATTAACACTAAGGGTGTTCATCGGTTAATCGGTTTATTCGGTTCGGGTTGTTCGGTTAAAAATTTTTTTTGGGTCATAACCGAAAACCGAACCGAACCGAAAATATTTATGACCGAACCGAACCGAGAACCGAACCGAAGTTCGGTTCGGTTATGGGTCAAAACCGAAAACCGAATTTTGTACTTGAATTACACTATTTATATTTTTAAAAAAATTTAATTATATATATTTTTGGCAAAAAAAATATTTCAAGCATAAAAAGTATTTTTTATATTAGTATAAAATTTTAGTTGACATTTTATATATAAAATAATATAAATATATAAAAAAAATATATAAATATTTATATAAATTCGGTTTTCGGTTCAGATAGCCAAACCCATATCCAAACCGAAAACCGAATTTTTAATTCTGTTCGGTTCGATTTTGACAAGTTCGGTTTTTTTTCGGTTCGGTTCGATTCGGTTTTCGGTTTACTCGGTTTAATACCCGAACCCTGAACACCCCTAATTAACACCTCTTCTACACTCCATTTTGGGCCTTTAAAGAAGTAGTAAACTATAAATCCAGCCCATTAATTGGTGAGGCCCAGGGTACAATTATATTGAACTAAACTCAAAAGACGAGTAAATGACTAGATTATAGGCTATAAACACGTAGGTGAACTATTAGTTAAACACGTGTACAAGTCCATTTCTACACGTGTCCATTGCTATAGTCATTTTAACGAGCAGCCACTAGACACTCATTTTCCTTCCAAGTCTCACGCAAAGGTCAAGCTTGTTATATCAAAACCAAGTAAAATGTCGACTTTGGATCGTCCGGTGAACGATAAAGATAATGAACAAGTTAAGGTTGAGTCTTGATCTCTTATCTCTCATAGTTAAATTGATCTGCATGCATGTGCTTATTTTTGTTATAGTAGTACTAAGTTTCATTTTAATTCAGGGTATACTACTCTAGTTAACAAATTTATTGTCACTTCTGGTTGGGCTGCGTTTAGTAAGGAGGTTTTCCAGAGAAATTTTCCAAGAAAACCTAAGAAAATGGAAAACGCGTTCAAATTGAGTTTTTTCCAAAAGTTTTCTTGGAGAAATAGAGAAGCTGTTTTCCAAGTTTATAACTAAGTTTTGGAAAACTCCCTTTATGAGTTCTCCATAGGTTTTCCATTTTAGAAAACTCCATCTAAACACGTTTTCAAGTGTTCTCTAGAGAAAGAATAGCTCCCCCATTCTCCAGAAAACTGAAAAATGAAAACTAGGAAAATTTTTCCATTACTAAACGCGCCCTAAACTTTCACTATGCTTGTAAAAAATTGAATGTACCAGTACCTTTTTTATGGGCAAGAAAATTCAATGATTTGAAACCCGGTTCAATCGGTTCCGGTCAAGAAAACGGGCCAAACTAAACCGGGTTCTTGATATTCAAAAACTACTTAGACCAGCTGGATTTTGATATTTAATTTAGGTAAATATGAAATTATCCCTTACAAATAACACAAGTTGACTACTTGTAATTGCCTTGTGATTTTATTTTTACAAGTTATCTTTATTAGTAAATGTTTTATTAGCCTGAACATATGGATTTGTCATCATTTAGCGTATACTTTTTTTCTTTTGTCTTTCTGGGAATAGAATTTATTCTTTTGGGGTGAAACCCGGTTGACCCGGCGGCGAAACCGGGTTGACCCGGTGGTCGAACCGGTACTGACCCGGTTTTCAAAACATTGAGAAAATTACTCATATCACGTAGTGGCAAATTTGATAACCACAAAGGGAGTTGTACTAAGGGGGTGTTTAAGTAAGCTTTCTTTTCGTAAGACAAATGGGCACATTGTTTTATGATACAACTGTAGAATTTTGATTCCTACATGATGATTTATCAAGTTCAAGAGTCATGACCATTTTAAAACTGCAGGGGACGGGATTAGAACCTGGTGACTGTCCGGTTAAGGGTCCTGAATCTGATACGAGAAATAGTGAGACTGTGAAGTCAGCCCCCTCAACTACTGTGGTCTCTGAATTGCATACAAAAAATGGTGAAACTGCGAAGTCAGCCCCCTCAATTACTGTGGTCTCTGAATTGCATACAAAAAATGGTGAAACTGCGAAGTCAACACCTCCAGCTACTGGGAACAACACTGAGGCAGCTGACAAACGTAAACGAGTGTTAGAAGATGCTAGCGTTAACGATCAGAAACAAACGAAATCTGCCAAGTCTATGCCTGTTTCTAATACAACAACAGAAAGTGAAGAGAAACATTTCGAATCCGTAGAAACTACTACGGGTGTCAAAGAGGTAGAAATGGTAGATGCAGAAACCATACAAGGGTCGGTTGAACCAGGTATTAAAGAAGTCGAGATGCAAGATGCTGAGGTTGTAGACAATGAAACACGTATCGAGGANTAAAGGTGGGATAGCAAACCAAAATACAATCGAGTGAAATTAACTAGTTTTACAAGAATATCAACTCCTCAAATAAGTCTTTTTGAAACTAAATCTTAGTTTTTTGTTTATATATTAAAGGTGAACTAGCTGCAAAAGTCTATAAACACATAAATTTATTAATAACCCAAATAATAAATTTAATATAAGTAGTGGTAGCCCTTAATGCCTTGGTAAACGCTCCAAAAGACCAATGTCGTTTGACCAACACAAATACCCTTTTAATGTTTTACCAATCATAGTACGTGTTTTATGGCCAGCCTTTATTTACAAATTCTCGGTCAAATTCCTTTGAATATCTCTCCTTAAATAACCATAGTTCTGACTCGTTCTAATAGCGAGAATGACTCTCAAAATTAGAAATACAGAGTTTTATCATTTAAGGAGTTATGGACTTTTGGACAAACACATAGGTTTTGAGTGTTAGACGAAAATATGTTACTCTATTTCATGAGCACTTATGTCAATTGTTGGAGCTCTGTTGCAAATAACCTACAACATCTTAGTCATTTTGATCCATTACTTGTTTGGTCCAATAACAGCATCACACAACACATGTTAACTTGTTTTTGCAAATAATAAAAGATTGTCAAACCTACGTGCTCACTTATATTAGATAGTGAAGATATGGCTTTTTGACTTTTTGTATCTAACCTTTATAACACCCAAGGTATCAACTATCAAGTCTTAAATGGTCTTTACGTATAATGTATGTTGTTTATGTGTCAAGTTTTTTGTCTGCAAATCAGTGAATCACCGAACATATATGTAATAGATAGTTTATGCATGCCAACAAATCCTCTATCTGTCTCAAAACTTTTATCTCCCAATAAATATCACAGTTGATCAACCTACCATTAGTAAGGGCTTTACAAACATAGCATAACTTAACATGAAATGCTGCAATTCTGCAAATTATGCGGGATTTGACCATGCAAAATTTTGATGGGCCTCAACTGATAAAAAGAACAGCACTATATTTGGGCCATAAACAGACCAAACCACTAAGCCCCTAACTAGCTTTTCATACACATGTAAAAAGAACAGAACTATATATGGAGCCCATAATTTGTATCTTTCAATCTTTCATAGTTTCACATGCAACATTAGCGGTTAGCCTCTTATTTTCTCCTTTTCGTGTGTTTATCACTTTATTGTTTTGGGTTATTTATCTTCACTTGGAAAATTGGTAACAGAAATTTCTTTCAAAAGAAATGTTTGAGAACAGGTTAATTTATTTGCCTATTTTCGACAGTCATGGGCAGAGGGTAGTGCAAACCAAAGAGGGAAGTAGCCCTTCCAAGTTTTATGTACTAAGTGTATTTTTTATGCTATTTGTATGTCCGTTAAAAAAAAGCATGTTAGAAAAAAATATATATCAGCTTTTGGCCCTTCTAAAATACAAGATGTATATCTTTGACCCTCCAAAAATATAAGTTCTAACTCTGCTACTGACGACAGTTCAATCGATTTTTGCTCAAAATCAGCTTCTGATGATCCAATAGGTTCCCGATTGAATCGATGTCAAGAGCATTTTACATTTAGCCAAAATCTTCAATTTTACTTTTGAATCTTAATCACAATTTATATCTTACAAGTCTCATATTTTTTTGATACTATTTATATTATAAAAGAAACTTAATAACCAACAAGAAAATGGTCTATATTGAGATTGTCTGGTGGGAAAGGTGGAACTTTTTTAAAGGTGAATTGTATATATTGAAATTTTTTAATAGCCAAAATACAAGATGTATATCTTTGACCCTCCCAAAATAAAAGTTCTAGCTCTGCTACTGCCGATAGTTCAATTGATTTTTGCTCAAAATCAGCTTCTGATGATCCAACAAGTTCCCAATTGAATCGATGTCAAAAGCATTTTACATTTAGCCAAAATCTTCAATTTTACTTTTAAATCTTAATCACCATTTATATCTTACAAGTATCATATTTTTTTGATACTATTTATATTATAAGAAACTTAATAACCAACAATCAAATGGTATTTATTGAGATTGTATGGTGGGAAAGGTGGAAATTTTTTTAAAGGCAAATCGTATATATTGAAATTTTTTAATAGCCAAAATACAAGATGTATATCTTTGACCCTCCAAAAATAAAAGTTCTAGCTTTGCTACTGCCTACAGTTCAATCGACCTTTGCTCAATTCTATTAATTTTTGCTCATAATCAGCTTCTGATTATCAAACAAGTTCCCGATTGAATCGTTGTCAAAAGCATTTTACATTTAGCCAAAATCTTCAATTTTACTTTTAAGTCTTAATCACCGTTTATATCTTACAAGTATCATATTTTTTGATACTATTTATATTATAAGAAACTTAATAACCAACAATCAAATTGTATATATTGAGATTGTGTGGTGAGAAAGGTGGAACTTTTTTAAAGGCAAACTCTATATATTGGAATTTTTTAATAACCAAAATACAAGATGTATGTCCTGCTATTGCCGACAGTTCAATCGATATTAATCGATTTTTTCTCAAAATCAGTTAGGTTCCCGATTGAATTAATATATTCTCGCAGCAAGGAAGAACATGCGGAACACTTAACCAATATCCTGGAACTACTCAAGAAAGAACAATTGTATGCCAAATTTTCCAAGTGTGATTTTTGGATAGAGAAAGTGCAATTTCTGGGACACATAATCGACAGCAAGGGTATTCATGTGGACCCGGCAAAGATTGAGGCTGTTAAAAATTGGGCGTCCCCTACAAACCCCACGGAGATACGACAATTTCTAGGTCTTGCGGGGTACTATCGGAGATTTATCGAGGGTTTTTCCAAGATTGCTAAACCTTTGACAGAGCTGACACAAAAGAAGATGAAGTTTGACTGGGGAAAAGAACAAGAGTCGTCATTTCAACTCCTGAAACAAAAACTTTGTGAAGCCCCAATTTTAGCATTACCCGAAGGAAGTGAAGACTTCGTGGTATATTGCGACGCATCATACCAAGGTTTAGGTGCTGTGTTAATGCAACGGAAAAAGGTTATCGCATACGCTTCCCGACAGCTCAAAATCCACGAGAAGAATTATACCACTCATGATCTTGAGTTAGGAGCGGTGGTATTTGCACTCAAAATGTGGAGGCATTATCTGTATGGTACCAAGTGCACGGTATTTACGGATCACAAGAGTCTACAACACATCCTAGATCAGAAGGAACTGAATATGAGGCAACGTAGATGGTTAGAGTTGCTCAGCGACTACGACTGTGAAATTCGTTATCATCCTGGAAAGGCTAATGTTGTGGCAGATGCCTTGAGCCGGAAGGAAAGAATTAAACCACTTAGAGTCAGATCTCTAGGAATGACAATTACCTCACCACTTCCAGCAAAGATACT
>LBNU01012254.1:2779-16463 GCA_014162995.1 Artemisia annua
TTTTGTTGTTTTTCGCACTTTTTCACTCCGAAAACGCCCGAAAATGCTTCTTTTGTGATTTTCCCTTCAAAAGTACCTAAAATGAGAAAAGAAACGACTTTGGGTGAAATCCAAACCAAAAACATACGAATTAGGACTCAAACCGACCCCTAAAAACGTAACATTTTTCGTCTCATCAAATACCCTTACACTTGAGATTTGCTTGTCCTCAAGCAAATGCGCTTTTATTCACAACAAGAAAGGACGTGATTTCCTAATCTATCATTCTAAGTATCTTATTTTAACTTTAATCACCATTAGTAACATCTCTATCTTTTATCCTCCCCATCGCCGCCCACCATTGCAATCTGAGGTAATCTTTTTTAAAAGGAAAAAATATAACTCCATTTGAATGAGTTTTTAAATTTCTCAACTTTTTTCTAGAGAAGAAAAACTATTCCTCTCAAGAAATCTAGAAACAGAAAAACAATAAAACTTTTTTACAACTAAACGCTACCTTAAACTTTCAAAAACACGACTCTAGTTTCTTCGGTCCCATTATTTGACCATTTGAGATCGGGTTATCCAGTTCAACTGAATAAGCAACGAAAACTCGCATGGTTCAACCTATTAGCTCAAACCAAATTTACGATCGATCAATTTTTATTTTTATTTTTTACTATTGTTATTATTTTCTGATTGAACATCAAGTAGTTTATCCGAAAACCATAGAATCAACATGAGAGATAACGTAGTGTGATATAATTAATTAAAAAAGTCGGTCAAATCTTATAGGTTTGTGGTGGTCACTCAAACATGTGAATTACTCAATGAAAAAGTCAGAAACTATGATTAAAAAATTAATAAAATAGAAACGCAAGCATTACATTAGATCTTTGTTATATTATCAACCGAAGTACCTTCAAAAATTTCCATGGCCTCATTGCATAAAATGCACTCCGTAATACAGAAAGTAACAAGGCTAGCATCAAGCTCATCCTAAGATATTGAAAACATTTCAATATGCAGGTTTCATCTCAGCTCGATAACAACCAAAATTCGGCTTGAGCTTTACTTGAAAAGCTTGAACACACTAGTAAAACTACTCCATATTCAAGCCCAAAATATCCAACAAAGTTATTTCATAAAGGGACTTTAAAAAGCAGATGGGATATACAATAGGGACTTTTACTGTAAATTTACTTAAACTATAGAAAACACTACTCAAATCCCAAGACACAATTTTCTTGAATCAGTGGAGTGGGAATCAGCTACTGGTTCTTCCATTATTTCTACAAAAACATCAAAACAGAATAAGTATATGATATTAAGGGTTATAAAATGAGAGTAAAAGTGAGTCAGGAACAAGTTACCCTAGAGTGAAAAGTCTTGCCCTTTATATAGGCGAGCTCTTCTTGTCCGCATTAGGAAGTCACATGCGGGATTGTGATGTTTTTGGGCGGCAACTGGTGTCTTTCCCTGTTTGGGTTCTGTTTGTATCGGTCTGTCTGTTCTGAGTACTTATGTCTTACTCTTTGTGTCGAACCTTGTCTTAGAGTGGGTTCTTACCGTTGTGCCGAACGACTGATGTGGGCCGTTCGGTAGTTGTACCTTTCGGCTGATGTGGGCCATTCGGTCACATACGCCAACAGGTACACGAGAGGTAGGACGCAGACACTGACAGTCACATCACACCCCCCGCCCAAGGGCAAAGGGACCAGAAATACCTCCGGAAATAATGTATATGTTAGGAATGAAAGTCCTTCCCTCGTATCCGTACCCCTAAACCTATAGTTGATGTTGTTAAAAATTCACTATATTGAGTTTATAATTCTTACATCAGTTTGTAGATAGGGGTTTTGAATATTGGTATAGTGCATAAACTAACCTTAGCTACTGAAATTAGGAAGGAGATGGAGGAGAATAGTGAGATAATACAAGAAGATGCTACAGATTGGATTTCAGAGCTTCCTGAATTTATAGTTCACCACATACTCTCACTTTTAAAGTCTCCTAAAGAGCTTGTTCGAATGAGTGTGTTGTCTAAGAACTGGTTCGCTCTTACCGCTTCTTTCCCCATTTTGGATTTCGATTTCGGCAAATTGTATAAAGTCATTAAAAAATCCAAGACCCCTTTTGACTGGGAGTTACATACCAATGACTGTTTATTCAAGTATATTGAGTACACAACTTCCAGATTTTGCCACCAAAATGTCACTAGTGCCCACAGGTTAAACCTCTTTCCAGAGATCCTCGAGGATGATACACAAGTAGACATTGTAGACAGATGTCTTGACTCAGTTCTTAAGAAAGGCTTAAAGGAGTTGAATATTGATATTGAGCTGCCTTATGCAGAGCCTTTTCCAAACTACTGTTTGCCTAATGTACTATTATCTGCCTCTTCGTTAACGTCTTTGAAGATACGTTGTTGTGATTTTCCTCCGTCCTTGATGGTTGACGTTGTCGAGTTTAACTCTTTGAAGTTTTTGCAACTTGTGAGTGTCACTATAAATGAGAAAGAGTTGAAGCGCTCATTGCTGGTTGCCCTCTTCTGGAGGAGTTAGATGTAACTAACTGCAAGGGTTTCAAAAGATTTTGTGTTCACGGTCTTCAAAATCTACAAAAAGTTCGATTGTTCTTTGTAGAAAAAGTTGAGAAAATAGATATTCAAGCTCCAAATCTTTGGTATCTAGATGTATGGGATTTAGAAAGAAAAGGTGCACCAAGTATGAACTTGGCTTCATGCAAAAAACTAACATCACTGGATTATTATGGGGATCTGTCAAGAGGGTTAGCTGACTTCTCAAATAACTTCCCATTCCTTGAAGATTTTTTTTGGGATCCTATTGATCGTTGCAACAACCTCAACTTGACAAGTCATTCCTTGAAGAAATTTATGCTACATGGGCAGTGTGATTTAGAACAAATCGATATTTGTGCCCCTAATTTACTTTTATTTGATTACAAAGGTCATTCACATAATCCGGGTCCTTTGGTAAGGAATGCATACCCATCAAAAGCACGTATAGAATGTTACCCCGATGAAGCTGCTGACACTATTTGGTTCCAGAAGTTTAAGCGATTTCTGGACAAGAAAAGTGGATTCAAAGAGTTGAAGTTGCAAGTGCATTTCAAAACGGTATGGTATTTACTTGAATTTATTATTTGATAACTGATTTATGTGTTTCCACTACTTAGTCCAAAGAATGATTCAAAATAATTCCATAGCAAAAACTGTCTTTTCCGATTGGTTTGTAGGGTTTCATAGATGTTGAGGAACTGAAGGTGAATCAGTCGCCGCCTTTCAAACTCGAGCACGTTGAGCTAGAGATGATCGTCGTACAAGAATTAATTGTTCATTTATCTGTTATGGATGCTATATTTTTTTGTTGCTGTCCTCGATCTCTAACTTTAAATTTACAATCAATCTGGCCTGATACTGATTTTGAAGAATGGAGCCAAATTGTCAAGGTAAGAATCATATATATTTTCGTTAATGAATTGCACACAAAGATGATGAGAAATTTCACTTGCATTGCACTTCTGCATGATTCAGATTCTGGTATTGGTTGTAAGTAGAGATATTAGTTTTGGTCTATTACATTATCTGGCTGTTATATTATTTTCCCAGTTCACATATGAAAAGCTACTTCAACAAGAAGATCAAGGCCCAGCTATTATTCAGTTAGCGTTGTCTTCCTCTTCCAAAGAAAAAAAGCAGTTTAGTGACTTGAATTCATTGTTGAAAGCATTACCTCATAATGGACCAAGACAAACAATCATTTTCATAAAGGAAGAAGGTACACCATATTTCTCTCTTTGTTTGATCAGCTAATTTTATTTATATATGTATTGACACATTTTTTGTTCATGTATTGTGAATATCCAAACAGCTGTTCAAGAAGCAAGCTGATAAATGAAACAGCAACAGGGAAAGGTATGTGAACAGCGAGGATGGATGGAAGTATGCAATGTGCAACGTACTAGTAAAGATCTGGGTTTTGTATTCGTAGGATCAATTGTAGAAACTAATGAAAACTTAAACATGTTGTGTTCTGTTTTTCGATCTCTAAGTAAAACTTAAACCTTTGGTGCTTTTGCTTAACAACGGATTATTCACCCTATGCTTTGATGGCCGCTAGAGTTTTTCTTTAGTGGCAGCATATGTCATATGGCCAACTTTTATTGACTTAATTAGGTGAATATTACTCATGTATATCGAATTGTTTGTCTTGCGTAATTTTTATAATTTTGACTTTGGATTTAGTTAGATTTGAACATTAACTGATGTTTTGTACCGCGAAATTTCATTTTTACCATAATAGTTTGCACGTCAACCATTTTGAGGTAGTTAGTACCAATCACCTTGAGTAGTTACAATTGAAATACAAATTGTTATGCATATTCTTAGCATTTTACTTAAAGATAGTTCTAAAGATATGTTTGAGTAGGGTGTTTGTCGGTTCGGTTATCAGTTATTTGGTTTGGTTATTTTGGTTATATGTTGTTTTTGGGTAAAATAGAAAACCGAATTTAATTAGATTAAACTGAACCAAAATAGTATTCGAATTCAGTTCGATTTTTAGGTTGACTCGAATAACCCGAATTACATAATTATATCTTTTTCTTTCATTTCATTATATAAATTTTTAGTATGAAATTTTCTTTTTCGGTTGGTTAAATTTTGATGAATTCAGCTCGGTTACAAATTCGGTTTGATTTTGATGTTCGGTTCATGTAGTTATTATGAACAGCCCTATGTTTGAAAATCCTTTAAAAATATGACATGCTATTAACTACTATTCATTTGGGCTTTGGTTTTGTATCAATGGGCTAACAAAATTGGGCCATTGGCTTTTACTTTAACATTGATGAAGGTAGGGGTGTTCATCGGTTCGGTTATCGGGTTATTCGGTTCGGTTTGTTCGGTTAGTTTTTTTTTTGGTCAAACCGAACCGAACCGAATTCAAATTTGATTCAACCGAACCGAATAACCGAAAACCGAACCCCTATAACCGAATACCTAACCGAATAACCCGAATTACATAATTTTAATTATTTTTTCATTTAATTATATATATTTTTAGAACAATTTTTTTTTCAAGCTTAAATATTGTTATATTTATACTAAAAAAGACTTTTAGTAATTATTTTTATATAAAAATCCATAAAAAATATATATATTAATATATTTTCGGTTTTCGGTTCTCATTGCCAAACCCATATCCAAACCGATAACCGAATATTTAGTTCGTTTCTGCTCGGTTTTGACCAATTCGGTTCAATTACGAGTTCGGTTCGGGTTTTTTCGGTTCGGTTCGATTTCGGTTTTCGGTTATTGTGGATATTACCCGATCCATGAACACCCTAGTTAGGGATGGCATAAAACCCGACGGCGACGACGACGACGTGTGGTTCTGATATCTAGGTTAGGACAGACAATGAAAGTTACCTACCAATGTGTTTTATGCTATTGGCTAGGTGTTTCATAATTCTCTGTTCAGATGTCGTGCTCAGCTTGTTCAAGGGTCTTTACCGGGGATATTTTGGGGATCATGTTGTATCGTGCGTTGGTATTATTGGTATTAAACATCGGCATAACGTGGTACGCGATAACCTTGTTGACATCTATTCCTGGTCGGGGATTTCAGCTCGTAAAGAAGTTTACATCGGGCTTATTAGAGAAAGGGACCAACCCTTACGTCTAGCGGATATGTTGCTCTACTCGTGGATGGGGGGCTTAATGTATGTGTCGATCTAACAAGGTCATCGCCCTTGACGCAAACCGGTATGGCTGATTTTGTACATGGCCGTGCGGTGATTGAGGCCGCACAACGTAAACGCGTCAAGTATAAGGCTAAATGTGTGGATATTGGATATGGGTTTCTTCCCTTCTCATTCTCTTTTTTATGTGAACTTGAGAACGATGCGGTGACTTTACTGAAGCGGATCCGGAAGTTCTCGGTTACTCAAAACATTGGGGCGTGCGCTGCTACCCATATCTTTAGTAGGATGTGCTTTGCTATATCTAAAGGAGTGGGGCCCATATAGTATCGGTTTCCTAATAATTTTTTGTAAATCCTATGATTTTATAATTAATAAATAAATAAATAATATATAAAAAAAATAAAAAATAATAATAATAATAATAATAATAATAATAATAATAATAATAATAATAATAATAATAGGTGTTTAAGATTTANTTTTTTTTTTTTTTTTTTTTTTTTTTTTTTTTTTTTTTTTTTTTTTTTTTTTTTTTTTTTTTTTTTTTTTTTTCCTCAAAGACTCTCAAGTCTTTGAGGAAAAAAGCTATACAGTTCAATGCAAAAAAGTTTTTGAATAAGTTTTTAGCTCAAAAAGAGTTTTTCATAAACATGCATTGAAGATGCTTTAAGTAACAAGTATTTCTACAAAAATAACAAAATGTTAGGATCAAATGAAAAGAAAAACTAAAATGAGAAGTATGAGAAGAAACCACAACCACACATTTGAGATGCACCTACAAAAATAGATGCATCTCCCCTTAAATTTCTCCCTCTTATTTGAATTGTGTGGTTGGAAACTTTTCTCACTCTTCTCATTTTATTTTTTCTTCTTACTAGATCCATTCCCAATGGTGATTATCTTAGTTTTACTTTATTACTCTCGTTGTTGTTTCATTTGCATATTGCATTTTCCCCAAACACTATAGTTGAAACTTCTTATTGGATCCTTTCTCATCACTGCAAAGTACCAAGGCTAATAAAAGAGTCTAATAAAGATGAAGTGTTAAACCCAGAAACGGGTAAAAAAAAAAGAAAAAAAAGAAAAGAAAAAAAAAGTTTATTTAGTCTGGGTATAGCTTGCAGAATCATTTCGATTAATATATTGATATTTGCACAAAATGAAAAGGCGTTAATCTACCTCTCTCTCTCTCTCTCTCTCTCTCTCTCTCTCTCTCTCTCTCTCTCTCTCTCTCTCTCTCTCTTTTTTAATTAATTTTTTTATTTTTATTTTTTTATTATGTCAATGATTTTATAATTCAAATAAAAACTATAAATATTTCTTGTAATCATCTTTGACAAAATGATTGTAATTTCTTTACTTAAAACTAAGAGGAATGTTACATTTACAAATCTTTTGCAAAAATAATATCTACACAATGACTTGGTATGTGTTGTGATTCAATGATATTGCTTCATAATTCTCTTTTTTACTACAATAATATCTACACAATGACTTGGTATGTTTGCAAAATTTTTTTTGTGGATGTAGCATCACTCATATTAAATTGATATTTAAGCTTAAAAAAATTAATTATTACTTTAATTTAATATTTTTTTTGAATGGCCAGTTGGTTTTAGTTTAATTTAATATAGTGTTGTAGTAATTCTAATATGCCAAGCTAGAGGTATTATGATGCACCTTTAAAAGTGAGGGTACTTAGTTTGCCAACTTGTAGAGAAAATTATACCAACCATTATTACATTCGATTCGTTTGGTTTGAGGGGTTTGTTTGGGTTTTGGGTTTGAAACTTTAAATCAATTGTTTGGTTGCATTTTTTGTATTTGGGTTTAAACACATGGGAAGGGATCCGGTAAGTGAAAAAAAACTAAAATGAGAAGAATAAGAAAGATTTATAGCCATACATTTTAAATAAGGGAGAGAATTTTAAAGGGAGATGCATATATTTTTATAGGTGTATGTTTTATTATTATTTTTTTTTTATTTTTTTTTATTTTTTTTTGAACGGCGAAAGGCGAGTTAGTAGTTAGTGATTCGAGCCAACAGTGACATCTAATTGGGCAGTATGCAAGCATCGAACCTTTCTCCTTATGGGATAAACTCCACTCCTGCTTCTATTTTTTCGGGCCCCTGAAGGTGCATGGTGAGACTCGAACATGAGACCTCTCCAAGGATACCTCCCCAAGGTTACCCATGGTGGCCAACTGAGCTAGCCCAATTGGTTTGTAGGTGCATGTAAAATGTATAGTTGTGGTTTCTTCTCACCCTTCTTATTTTATTTTTTCTATAAGATAAGGAGTGTGAAGGGTTTTATTACAAAAGTGGGCCCAAGTGCTTTCTCCTTCACATTTTTATCTTTTTATCCCTCGATATTAACATAAATAATTTTTAATTTATATTTTAATATATAAAATATTTTCTCTATACTACCTCAAATCTAAATCCAAATCCTAAAATAAATTCAAATCTTAAGGCCCGTTTGGTTTGAGGGTTTATCTTGGGGTTTGGGTTACAAACTTCTAATATGTCGTTGGTTTGCAATTTTGTGATTTGTGTTTGGATATATATGTCAAATATGAAGGCTTGTGTTAAAGCTAAGGGTTTAATGGGTTTTGTGACAAAATAATGAGACCACATATTTTTCTCTCTTGTTTCTTATGGAAGCGGTGTGAATGTGTGATGGTGTTACAAAATAATGGGACCACGTAATTTTTTTCTCTCTTCTAATATGTTGGGTTTTTTAAATCTAAATTCTAGAGGCACTTTATTTTGCATACTCTAATTTTAATGCATACTAAGGGACAAATCTCCACCATCCATCTAGTTTGATCTAATGATTGGGATTAATCTAAGATTAAATGGGAAACATAAGTCCATGTTTTCCCCCCCCTTATTCTTTGTCTTTTTTATTATTAATTTTTTTTCTTTCTTTCTTTCCTATTTTTTTAAGCTTAATTCCTTCTTCTTCTTCTTCTTTTTTTTTTTTTTTTTTTTTTTTTTTTTTTTTTTTTTTTTTTTTTTTTTTTTTTTTTTTTTTTTTTTTTTTTTTTTGTTCTTTTTTTGTTTCTTTTTTCTTTTTGTCATTTTTTACACGTTTTTTTTTTTCATTTTTTAATCCATGTTTTTTTTTCCTAATAAACGCTTTTTTTCGCTTTCATACATTTTCGTCTGTTTTAATACGTTTTCGTCGGTTTCCATACGTTTTTGTCTATTTTCGTACGTTTTCGCCCGTTTTCATATATTTTCGCCCGTTTTCTTACGTTTTCATACATTATTGTCCGTTTTGTTACGTTTTCGCCCGTTAATGTCTGTTTTCATACGTTTTCATATGTTTTCTTACATTTTCGTTCGTTTTCATACGTTTTCGTCCGTTTTCATACGTTTTCGTTTGTTTTTATACATTATCGTCCGTTTTCGGCCATTTTTCATACGTCTTCGTCCGTTTTCAAATGTGTTTTTACGCTTTCATACGTTTTCGTCCATTTTCATATATATATATTCGTCCATTTTCTTATGTTTACGTTCGTTTTCATACGTTTTCGTCCGCTTTCTTTCCATTTCGTCCATTTTTGAAACGTTTTTTTCCTTTTCATACATGTTTTTACACTTTCATACGTTTTCTTCCGTTTTCATACATTTTCGTTTGTTTTCTTACGTTTTCGACCATTCTTTCATTCGTTTTCGTCTGTTCTTAAATGTTTATGGCAATTTTCATACGTTTTCATATGTTTCTAAATATCACAAGTGATATTCTGAATATCACAAATTATATTCTGAATATCACAAGTGATATTCTAAATATCACAAGTTATACTCTGAATATCACAAGTGATATTCTGCGATATTCAGAATATCACAAGTGATATTCAGTGATATCACAAGTGATATTCTGAATATCACAAATTATATTCTGAATATCACAAATTATATTCATAGATATCACAAATGATATTCTGAATATCACAAATTATATTCTGAATATTACAAGTGATATTCTGTGATATTCTAAATATCAGAAGTTATACTCTGAATATCACAAGTGATATTCTGTGATATTCAGAATATCACAAGTGAATTCTGAATATCACAAGTGATATTCTGTGATATTCAGAATATCACTTGTGATACTCAGAATATCACAAGTGATACTCAGAATATCACAAGTGATACTCAGAATATCACAAGTGATACTCAGAATATCACAAATTATATTCAGTAATATCACAATTGATATTCTGAATATCACAAATTATATTCTGAATATCACAAGTGATATTCTGTGTTATTCTAAATATCAGAAGTTATACACTGAATATCACAAGTGATATTCTGTGATATTCAGAATATCACAAGTGATATTCAGTGATATCATAAGTAATATTCTGTGATATTCAGAGAATCACAAGTGATATTCTAAATATCATAAGTGATTTTCTGAATTTGACAAGTGATATTCAACAAATGTTTGTAACATGAAAGTCACAAATGATATTCAGAAAATCACAAATGATAGATATTCAGAAAATCACAATTGATATTTAGAATATCACCATTGATATTCAGAAAAGCACAAGTGATATTTTGAATATCAATTGTGATATTCAGAAACATTTTCGTCCGTTTTCATCCGTAATCTTTCGTTTTCGTCCACTTTTCATATGTTTTTGTCCGTTTTCACACGTGTTTTTACGCTTTCATACGTTTTTGTCTGTTTTCATACGTATTCGTCCGTTTTCTTACATTTTATTACGCATCTGAATATCACAAGTGATTTCTGAATATCACAAGTGATATTCAGTAATATCTAGAATATATATCTAGAATATCACTTGTGATTTTCTGGATATCACTTGTGATATTCTAAATAACACTTGTGATTTTCTTATGTTTTCGTCCATTTTCATACTTCGTCCGTTTTCATACGTATTAGTCCATTTTTTTACGTTTTTGTCCGTTTTTATACGTTTCCGAATATCACAATTGATATTCAGAATATCACAATTGATATTGAGTTTTCTGAATATCAATGGTGATATTCTAAATATCACTTATGATTTTCATGTTACAAAATATTTGTCACTTATGATATTCAGAATATCACTTGTGATACTTTGAATATCACAGAATATTACTTATAATATCCAGAATATCATTTGTGGTACTCATAGTATCACTTGTGATATTCTGCATATCACAGAAAATCACTTGTGATATTCAGAATATCACTTGTGATATATAGAATATCACTTGTGATATACAGAATATCACTTGTGATATTCTGAATATCACAGAATATCACTTGTGATATTCAGAATATAATTTGTGATATGCATAATATTTCACTTGTGATATTTAGAAACATATTAAAACGTCTAAAAATTGCCAAAAACATTTAAAAACGGACGAGAACGAATGAAAAAATAGACGAAAACGTAAGAAAACGAACGAAAATGTATGAAAACGGAATAAAACGTATGAAAGCGTAAAAACATGTATGAAAAGGACAAAGACGTTTGAAAAATGGACGAAAACAAAAGAAAACGGATGAAAATGAACGAAAACGTATGAAAACGAACGAAAACGTAAGAAAACGGACGAATATGTATGAAAACGAACGAAAACGTATGAAAGCGTAAAAACACGTCTGAAAACGGATGAAGACTTATGAAAAATGGACGAAAACAAAAGAAAACGGACGAAAATGTATTAAAACGAACGAAAACGTATGAAAACGGACGAAAACGTGAAAAAAGGGACGAAAACTNCGAAAACGTAAGAAAACGGGCGAAAATATATGAAAACGGGCGAAAACAGACAAAAAGGTATAAAAACGGACGAAAACGTATTAAAACAGACGAAAATGTATGAAAGCGAAAAAAAGTGGATTAAAAGGGGAAAAATAACAAAATAAAAAATAAAATAAAAATGTGTTAAAAAAAGACAAAAAAAAAAGAAAAAAAAGAAAAAAGAAAGAAAAAAAAAAGCAATCAAGCGTGAAAGAAAAGAAAAAAAAGAAAGAAAGAAAAAAAAAGGAAAGAAAGAAAAAAAATGAATAATTAAAAAGACAAAGAAAAAAAAACATGGACTTATGTTTCCCCATTTAATCTTAGGTTAATCTCCACCATTGGATCAAAATAGATGGATAGTGGGGATTTGTCCCTTGGTATGGACCAAAATAAGAGTATGCATTTGAATTTTCCTCCTAAATTCTAAACCAAATTTTAAATTCAAATACAAATCATAATCATAAACGCATCTAAAAATCAAACGGGCCCTAAATCCAAATGTTAATCCTAAACCCATCAACAAACTAAATCCAAATTCAAATATAAATCTAAATCCTAATCCAAAACCTATTTACAAACCAAACGACCTAGGTACAAATCCGCTGTCTTTTATGCTGAGAACCCTAATAATACAAACGAACCAACCCACAGAATCAGGAGAAGAAAAAGGTTTTTAGTACGTGATGTTGATATCAAAGGTAGCACTTAATTGTTCGCCTGTTCATGTTAATACAGGGTTTATCTTTCTTATAATCTGATTTCTTTTTATCCATGTTTCTGTAGGCGAAAGAAAAAGATGGCAGTTTGAAAGTGGGAAGACGGAGGAGGACAACAATGATATAACTGATCGGATTTCAGAGCTTCCTGAATTTATTATTCACCACATACTTTCACTTTTGTATTCTCCTATAGAGCGTGTTCGAATGAGTGTATTGTCTAAAAAGTGGTTTACTCTAACAGCTTCTTTACCCATTTTGGATTTGGATATTCGTAAATTTGAAAAAGTCACTACAGAATCATATATCTTTTTTGACAAATATTCTGAACATAGCTATGATGATATGACGATAGCTTTTTTCAAGTATCTTGATTACACCACTTCCAGATTTTGCAACCAAAATGTCACTAGTGCACATACGTTCAAACTCGTGACTGAGGTCAAGTTCAAGGTTCCTCAAGAAGTAAACATTGCTCACAGATGCCTTCAAAAAATCCTTTTGAAAGGTGTGCGGGTGTTGGTTATTGATATAACGAATGGTGAATATGCGCCAGGTGTTTGAAGGTACCGTGTGCCTAACCAACTCTTATCTGCCTCTTCATTAACATCATTGGAATTACGTGGTTGTGAGCTGTCTATATCCTCGTTGGTTGATGTTGTCAAGTCTTTGAAGCAGTTGTACCTTGATTACGTTACTTTAAATGATGGAATGATCAAGTGTCTGATCACCGGTTGCCCTCTACTCGAGGAGTTAACTGTACATAATTGCTATGGTTTTAAAAAAGGGAAAATGATAAAAAAAAATACATTGAACTTGACACTTTTTACCATTGTATGTTGCCAACTACTCCCTCCGTCCCAAAATTATTGTCCAGTTTGAATTTTCAAAGTCAAACTGGTTCAACTTTGACCATAAATATATTCTTTTTTATTATATAATACTTGATGAAAAATTATACCATTGAAAAGTACACTTAAAATCCAATCCATTTATATATTTTGCATCAAATATTATATAACACCCACAAAAATATTTAAGGTCAAAGTTGAAGAAGAAAGACTAAAAAAGTCAATAGTGGACAATAAATTTGTGACGGAGGGAGTATTTTTTTTCTCATTGTAACACAAAATTGACATTTTTTGCAATTGTATGTACTAAGTGTCGCATCGTTAGTCCTTTACACTTACGGTCGTTAGTAAATAACTTAAAATTTCGTTTTCTTCCGATTTTACACGTTTTCATCCGTTTTCTTACGTTTTTGTCCGATTTTACACGTTTTCTTCCGTTTTTTAACGTTTACGCCTGTTTTTTACGTTTTCACCTGTTTTTTTACGTTTTTGCATGTTTTTTTACGTTTTCGCCAATTTTTTTACGTTTTCGTCCGTTTTTTTACGTTTTCGCCCATTTTTTACGTTCTCGTCCGTTTTTTTACGTTTACGCCCGCTTTTTTACGTTTTCTACCGGTTTTTTAC
>LBNU01012254.1:21055-31901 GCA_014162995.1 Artemisia annua
TTGGATATTCTTGGCTCAGAGAAAGCACAAGGAAGGAGAGGTAAAACCTAGTTTGTTTTTATATAAATAGTAAGCTATTGTAAGCGATCAGGCATCCCTTTCTTTGTATCTTTTCTCTGTTTTAGATTTAGTTTCAGTTGTATTTTCAGAATTCTCAAGTTAATTCAGTTTTAATTTTTAAGCTCCAGATCGTATTTTGTTTAAGTTTCAAGATTTGCTTATTATCTTGTTCAATTGCTCTTAAATTATCTCGTAGCTGCTCTTAAATAACTCTTTTTAAGTTACTTGAAAGCTCCAAGAAAGCATTAATTCAGAAAAGAAGAGAAAAGAAATTTCAAAGAAAATAAAGAAAATATACTAAAAAAAAAAAAAAGTTTGAGAAGAAAGTAGAAGCCCAGTAGCAGATGATGCAGATTGGGAGTTTGGTTTAGAGTCATGGGGGGGGGACAGTAGTTGTTTCTTCGTGTCCTTGTAGCTCGAATTGCTCACAAGCTTGGATGCCAAGTAGGTTTTAATCCATGATTTGATGAGGATGTTGTGATTCTAGTAACATTGTTGTTATTGTTTATTCATATGTGCCTCTTTAGATCTGATTTAGCATATTTGAAAGTAACTAAGTGATTAGGATTGCTAGTTTTGTGTTTTGCTTTGATAAATTTTGAAAACAGTTTACATAGGGGTGTTTGGATCAGCCTTAATCTCTGAGTTCTTGTGAATTTTAGTGAACAATACTGGTTAGAACTGCTCACTTAGGTGTTAGACAACTCAATTCAAGCCTTCACTTTGGTAATTTCTCACTTAAAGTCAACATTGCATTCAAATTTCTTTAACAGTCAACTGTGTGGAAATTTTTGTGCCAAATCTGTGAAATCAACTTAGAACTAGTTAAAGTTGGGTGTTTTAACTTCCCTTAAGCATAATAAACACACTTCAAACAATTAGACTTGATCTAAGTTCACAAAAGTCAAAGAATTCAAAAAACCTTGAAAAGTCAAAAATTTCAAACTGTAGAAATGGGACAGATTTCTAGATCAAGCACAATGTTCAATAGGGTTTGAAAATGAATCAAAATTGTCGTTTTGTAATCTTTGGTGGGTTTTTCATCTGTATCACAAAGAAAATCCAATTTGTGAAATCATTAGCTTAGGTCAAATCAAGTCCAAAGTGACCCCTTTAGTATTTTGCTTGCCCTGCACTCAGTTACACCAAAATGACCCATTTTTCATTTGATCCTATCCTGTTCATTAGTGGACCTTTAGCTTTGATTTTTGTTGATTTGTGAAGCTCCTTAGGCTGATTTTATGTTAGTGCTTTTTGTTTTCCCTTTGTGCTTATTTGAGTGTTTATTTTAGCCTACTTTGTGCCCCTTTTGGACTGCTGCTGCTACTTTGTTCTTGATTGATCAGCTGAGCTTGTTATTTTTTTTTGATTGTTTGATCCTTTTGTTGTTCACTGTTGTTGTTTAGTTGTGTAATTCAGTTGTTGTTGTTGTTGTTGTTGTTGTTGTTTGTGTTTGTTTGTTCTTGCTTATTAACTTAATTGGTTAAGGGTGGTGTAGCCACAAGTTTTCAAAAGCTCAATAAAGCCTTAAAAGTTGAACTGATTAGCCTTTAAGCTTGTTCAAGCTTGTTTAAAAGCTGTTCAGTAAAGTTTGGATTCCAAAAGTTGTTCATTACTGTTGTTAAAGTATTTTGCAAAAAGAAAATTTGAAAAAAAAAATGTTTACAAAAAAAATGCAAAAGGCCAGGGTCGAACCCCTGACCTTCTGCATAAACACACAACACCACACCTCACTACCAACTGCCCTAGGGTCTTTTTCAGTTAAAACATCCCCTTAGTTTTTATTTAACCTTGTTTTTTTTTCCCTTTTTGCTTATTTGCTTAATTTGCTTATTTTCCTGCTTATTTTACATTGCACCCCAGCTTTTTACTTTTTTTAAAAATTAGTTTTTAGTTGTAGAATTTATCATAAAAGTTTCAGATTTATTTAATTAGTTTTAATATTTATTTTGATTTAATTTAGTTTAATTAGTATTTAATTCATAATAAATAGAATTTTTGTTAAATAATTAATTTTCTTTTTTTCAAAATTTTCTTTTGTCTTTTAGTGCGTTAGAAAATTATTTGTAGGCCCGTAGGACTTGCGTAGCTCAAATTTCACGTTTTTATTTGTACGTCGACGTTTATCTTAAATAAACGTCACGTTTATTTGTTCAATTGTGTTTTAGGATTCCCGATACCTAATCATGTTTCCCGTAGTATTTTAGGATTTCCCTAGTTTGCCAATTGCCTTTTGTTTCCCATTAGGTTATTTTAATTTTCATTCTCGTTCATTAATTTTCCGTTTTCGTTAATTTAACGTACCATAACTCCAAACAATCTTTCACAACCAAACATACAAGCATTTTAATCTCGATCTTTTCACGAAGCTTTCCATTCACACCTCGTTGGGGTACGACCCGGGGAATCACTTCCCGGTCTCACAAATATCACATTGCACGAGTTTACGAGGTAATCTTTTTCTTAAAAGGTTTACTTGTAGTTCTCCACGTCTTATTGTCACTCACGATAACATTGACCTCACTTTGTTGGTATTTTTGATATATCGTTTTGACACAAAAACACAACGAATCACCTCTTGATGGACCAAGACAAAGTATCACTTTCATAAAGGAAGAAGGTACACTGCATTTATTTGTTTTTTCATCAACTAGTCTTATGTACACATCTGTAACACTTTTTTTTTTTCATCTCTAGTTAATAACGAAACAGTGTCTCAAGAAGCCATCAGTGAGAATGGAAGTTTGCAAATCGGAGAGTAGTAACTTAAACAAGTTGCAGTGAAACCTTTCATATCTATTGTGCCTTTTGAGCTTTAAGTATCATGTACCGATGATTTAAATATTGATAAAAGATCTATTGACTCTATATCTATGGTGCATTTGCTTCATTACTGATTGTTCACTTGATGTTTATAAAGTTTTTATTTTGACTTGCTGGTTTGACTTTGTTTTGTGTGACTGCTGTTTAAAATAAGTATTTGGAACTTGGAAGTGTTTGTTTGTGACCTATTATTAATTCACAGGGACTAAGGAGGTGACTAATTAGCCCAGCCTCCAGGCAATTGTCGTCCATATTTAGCATTATTCTAATGGTTAGATTTACAACTAATAATTAAGCAATAGCACTTGATAAGTAGTAGCTTTTCTTTAGCTTAAGAAATGGTTGGAGTGTCATGTTTAATGTGTGCTTTAAATGCCACTAAAGAAATGTTTGGATAGTCATGTTTAATCTATGTTCTAAATGCATATTGTTGTGCATGTAATGTATGCTGCATTTACCAACAACTTGAGAACTTGGCATACAATGCAATATATGTTTTTTTTTTAATTTTTTTTGTTACTTTTTAATTAACAAAAAAAGTGACAAAATAACAAAAAATGACAAATATGACACATGTAATTAACCGTTAAAATATAAATTAGTTACACATATTATGCATTTCGAAGTTTAATTAAGATTAGGTTTCCGCTTAGGCTAAAGAGAGTGGTGGTGACCGGGTCACCGCCACATCAACGTCGCCTCAGTTTTCTTTCTCCTTTCACTTCCTCTCACTCCCTCTCACCATTCATCTGTTTTGGTCAACCTCCCCTCACCCTTTCATACATTTTTTTTATTTAAATACTTTTACACACAACAAAATCAATGGGGCCCACAATTTTTGCTTGATAACATAGGTGAGCCGGGGTCACCATACTTTGCACAAAATTGCCGTGACCATGCCTTGTGTTTTGGAGGTGGAGCGTGACAAGGCATGTCACCGAGCCTTTGTCACGGCCACTCCGTGTAGTCTTAATAAATGTCGGGTCGTGTTTAAAGTAATTGAAGTTAATAGCCACCGGAGCCGACCTACAAATCCAATAAATTAACACGAACATATTTCTACCTAACAAATATGGAGTAATACTCTCTCAAAGTGAGTGAAACGGATACTCGAAAAAGAAAGGGTTTCCTATCCGCTAGCAAAACGATTAAAGGTTAGTAATTTAGTTGTTACTAATCTGAATCCATTTCATATTAATTAATGATCTTTGTTTTAGAGCAAATCACATATATATATATATATGTAGTTAACTTTTTACTCTAATTTATTTTTATGCTGCTAAACTATTTTTGTTTTCTCAATCAAAAGATATAGAAGTTGAATAATTGTGCAAATTCCATGTCTTTTTAGGGGAATTGAAGCAGCAGTTGATTGTTGTTAAAAATTAGAATTTGGGTGGAGATGGAGGACGACACAATGGATCTGATTTCAGAGCTCCCTGAATTTATTGTTCACCATATACTTTCATATTTGGATTCTCCTAAAGATCTTGTTCGATGTAGCGTATTATCGAAAAAATGGTTTGCTCTTACGGCTTCTTTCCCCATTTTGGATTTTAATTTCCGCAATTTCGTAAAATTATCAAGGATCCCTTCTGAAACCGACAATGATAATGATACCAGATCTTTCTTCAAGTATGTTGAGTAAACTATATCCAGATGTTGTGAGCAAAACGTTGGCGTACACACATTCAACCTCGTTACACCCCTCCAGGATTCTACACAACTAGATGTCATTGACAGATGGCTTGAATCAATTCTTAAGAAAGGCGTAAAGGTGTTGAGGGTTGATATACTTGTGCCACAACCTCCACCAATGTACCGTATGCCGAACAATCTTTTATCTGCCTCTTCATTAACATCTTTGATGTTATATAAGTGTGAGTTGCCTTTGTCCATGATGGCGAATGCTATCAACTTCAAGTCTTTGAAGATGTTGCACCTTGACAGTGTCCCTCTAAATGAGGATGTGATCAAGCGTCTAATCATCGGTTGCCCTCTTCTTGAGGAGTTAATTGTTGAATTTTGCTATGGTTTCAAGAGATTTTATGTTTATGGGCTTCAACATCTTCAACTAGTTGATATTTGCTTTAAGGGTGAACTTGAGAGGATAGATATTGAAGTTCCAAATATATGCCATCTTGTCTTAATGGATTTGGAAGGAAGAGGGGCGCCGTCTGTGAATGTGGCTTCATGCCAAAAACTAACGACATTGTCTTATTTAGGGTATCTCTCACGAACATCAAATGGTTTTACTGACTTGCTATCCAGCTTCCCCTTCATTGAAACTTTGTTTTTGGATTGTTGGGTCAATATTTTACCCAAATATTCCCCACAAGTATTTGAACATAAAATATCCAAGTCACTCACTGAATAAAATAGTAAATTGCTATTTCAGTGAGTGACATATAACCTTTAACACAAACAAGTCACTGAGTGAACAGTCACTCAGTGAGTTACCTTCAGGATGTTCAAACCGAGTCTAAAAAGAAAGACTCAATCATTAAGTGAGGCGGTACTCAGTGAATGACCCCTGAACCAAAGAAGAAGGTAATGGAGTCAGTGAGTGATGACAATAACTCACTGACTCCCTGAAGCTGTCTCTACAACATACTGATAAATATGGGCATGAACTTTCTTGGGAATACAAGCTACAAGCATTGGGAATACAAGCTACATGCACAAGAAAGAAGACAAAAGTACAAAAGTAAAGGGAATATTCTGAAGCATATTCCAAGTGGTGGATGACAACTCACCATCACATGTTCACCCATCACATGTACTTTTACCTATATATGTGTATTGTTGTAATAGAGATAGTTATCCATCCTAAACAAACACAATAATACTTAGTATTAGTTGATAGGATGATCCTCTTATTGAATCTCAAGCTTAGCTTGGATCAATGAGAGTTTATTGTCATTCTAACAGGGATAATATACCGAAATTATCCTCGTAAAGAAGCTGAAGATGTTATCATGTAGTCATGTAGGAATTGAGAAATCTTGTAACTTTTGTTCATTATTATTAATGAAGTTCTAATTTATGTTTATCAAGATTTTCTCAATTTCCATGGACCAACAAGTGGTATCAGAGCCAGAGGTTCATCCTTATGAGCCAGATCCATGTATGACTGCTGATAACATTCTTCGATGTCAAAATTTAGTGTAAAACCTTCAAAAACTGCTACTGCTGTTGCATTTTTTGAGGGAGAGACATACACTAAATATTGAATAGAATGACAAACAAACCCACACCCACCACTCAAAACAACCCGTACCTAACACATATTCTTATCCTATCACCAAAATCAACACACACCAACAAAAAAAAACAGATCTCAAAATTCATATCCGGTCAAACACTAAACCGTCACTCTCAAAAATCATCGAAAAGATGATATAATCAAATCCACCACACACACGTTATCCTAACCAAAAACAAAAATCCAACACAGAAACAAAACACATCAAAACACGAACACAAAAAATAGTCAATCTACCATCAAAAATCACAGATCTGGAATAACCTCACCATCACTACCACAGATTCATCGATCTAAAACCCAGAAACCAAATCACAAAAACTCGATACAATAACAAACCCAAGTCAGAAGATGACTCAAGTTCGGTCGGAGTGATTCATAACTGTTTATATGAATTTGTTCGTATAATAAGTGTTATGGGTTTTGATGATATGAAGTTATTGTTAAGTTGGATCGACTGAAATGGTTTTTTTATCAGATTTGTGGTCTATAAAGGGTAAAAGGCTGTGATGATGATATAGATGGGTCTTGATAAATATGTTTTGTTTGGTATGGTTATAGCAAAACTGAGTTGTTGATTGGCTTCAGATGTGTGGGACTGAAATAAAGATGGATAATTGGCCTGATAAAATCAGGCGACACATATTGTGTCTAAGGGAGTGATAGACTAAATGTGGTGTCAGTGAGTGGTGAACTGGTGATAGATTGGTCATTGAAAAATGATGACTGATGAAATTTATCAGGGTATGTTACAATCAAGGGTGTGAAAAACTCAAGGAGGGCTGAGATTAATGAGTTACAGATTATGAATCAGGGTGTGATATGGGTCAGGGATAATTATAAAATCAGGCTATTGACACTGATCATCAGGGAGTGCGGAGTGTAAAAGAGTATGGCATGTCTTTCGAATAAGCCTGAATATGTTTGAAAAGTTTCAACCATGTTAAACTCATGAGGTCACTGATAAACTTCAGGGAGTTTCAATCCTTTGCGAACTCAAGGAATGATGAGAAGAGTCAGGCTAAGCCTGATGGCGTCTATTTGAGGAGCGCAGCGGAAGCGCGGTGGGCCCATAATTCGTTGCAACATCAAGGGTGGGCATCGAATCAGTGAGGGGGCTTGGAATCAAAAAGTGATACGAGTCAGGGAGATCACAGTTTTGCAACTCAGAAAATGTAAACTCATGTGATTAAATTGTTCACTGGATATGTTGTAACTTGGTATACTGAATGTTTTAGCTTTGTATACTGAGAAATGAGAAAGTGAGGTGAAAAATTGAGAGGTCACTGATGTATCAAAACTGAACCAGGACTCTCTCAAAACCTATGAACCTCTGTCATTGAACCTTTGTCCCTGAACCCCAGGTCACTGAACCACTAAAGGAAGGTGGACCTTGATGTATAAAAATTGAACCAGGTGCCTGAACCTCAGGTCACTGAACCCTTGGGGACTGAAAAGGGTCAATGAACCCCTACTCACTGAACCTCAGTCAGTGAACCCTCTTCGTTGAACCCATGTCCCTGAACCTTCAGTCCCTCATTTAAACCCAATCACCTTAGGCTATTTGTATGTTCAAATAGGGGGAGACTGTTGGATCAATATTTTACCCAAATATTCCCCACAAGTATTTGAACATAAAATAGCCAAGTCACTCACTGAATAAAATAGTAAATTGCTATTTCAGTGAGTGACATATAACCTTTAACACAAACAAGTCACTGAGTGAACAGTCACTCAGTGAGTTACCTTCAGGATGTTCAGACCGAGTCTAAAAAGAAAGACTCAATCATTCAGTGAGGCGGTACTCAGTGAATGATCCCTGAACCAAAGAAGAAGGTAATGGAGTCAGTGAGTGATGACAATAACTCACTGACTCCCTGAAGCTGTCTCTACAATATACTGATAAATATGGGCATGAACTTTCTTAGGAATACAAGCTACATGCACAAGAAAGAAGACAAAAGTACAAAAGTAAAGGGAATATTCTGAAGCATATTCCAAGTGGTGGATGACAACTCTGTAAAGTTTGCGTATATAAATTAATGTGCTATGGCCGGGACTCGAACACGAGACTTCGGGATTGCACACTTTACGTACGAGTTTCAATTAGTTATTAATTATTATATTTAGTATGAATGATTATTTAATTCACGAAAACAATACTTAACGGACACTAACGACCGTTAGACGAAAGATGAAGGACTAGAATGAAACAAGAGGCTAAGAAAGATCCGGAAACCCCTCCCTTGGGGCATGGTCGGCCGAACCCATCCAATAAGGATTAGGGTTGTTTTCTTGAGCTCCAAGTTTGATAAAACTATATATACATGACCCCTCTCATTCATTCTTCTCATCCCTTGATTCATTAGCAATCAAATCTTCTCCTTCTCTCTTTCTTCAGCTATAGTCGATCAACTTAAGATCCCTTTGGATTCTAGTCGATTTGATAAAGGCTCACACTAGTATTGTTTTGTTCGTGGATCAAGAAACTAGCTTTTCTAATTGAAACGCTACGAGTACGTGTGTTCGAGAACGAAGTGTTAGCATACTTTTGCTAACGTGGTGATTTTTCCCTTTTCGACTTAACCTTAAGTCGATCCTCTCCAAACCCTAATTAGGGTTTCACTTGTTCTTGATCTTTGATCATAAAGGTACGCATATTCTTTTATATTCGGTTAATTAGTTTACTTATATTTGATCTATTCCGCTGCGTGCTTGATGATGTTTATGTGTTTATATAATTGTTATTATTTACATATTCCAACAGTGGCATCAAGAGCCGTTAATATAATGTAATTAATTACCGAAACACATAAAATTAAATTGTTGTGATATTACATGTTATGGTGTTCTATAGTTTTAAAATTTTGTAAATCCTAAAATTTTTAAAAATTGGGTCGAATTCTTTTTTTATAAAATTAGGGTTTTATTTTTTTGTTAAAAACTTGTAGAAACCCTAGGTTGCATGTAATCTTTATGTGTTATTGTATCGATATTTGTTATATGCCATCTTGAATATGCGATCTTGGTTATATGTCTTAATAAGTGTTATGTGGATATCCACGATAAAAACATGCAAATTTTGTCATGGATGATGATTATGTAGTAATTGTTACGTGTTTATGTGATTTCATGCTTATAATGCGATTTGAATTAATTAATTAGGGTTTTTTTAGTAATAAATTGTTTGACATGGTTAATTACTAAAAATTAATTAATTATATAATTAGGGAAGACCTAAAGTTAGGGAAGACCCATTTAAATCGTGTGTATATGTCAATTGTGTGTTATTGTATATAATTATCGTAGGGCTTACGCTACCATTTATGGTGTATGTGGTCCATTGGTACCTCGCTCGAAAACCAATGGGAGTCTTAGATAATATATACATGTAAATTGATTTATTTAGCATGTTCATTATTAAGTTGTTTAATTTTATTTAATTTCTATTTGTTTATAAATATTTGTGACATGATTGTAAGCAAAAGGGTAATTTCCACAATAAAATTATAAACCGGACTTAATAATGGTGAAATCATGTTTTGAGCATTAAAAATCATAAACTTTTAATTGATTGATGCAACCGTACTAAAATGGTCTGAAAAGCAGACTTGATTTGACAAACTATAAAGTGGGTACAAGGTGGCTTCGCATTAAATTGTGGCCTTAGAGAGACTCCATTCTGTCTCTACGCTCGCCTGTGCGTCAAATTGAACTTACCAAGTAAGCCATTATTAGTACGAAGCATCTTAAGGCAATGTTGTAATTTGCTCGATGCCTCAATTAAAACCTTTTTGATTTATGCTCATGTTAAGAAACGAATTTGTAAAAAGTTTTGAAACCTATGATACAAAGATGAATGCATGACATCTTTGTATATATTTTTGATTACACACATCAAAAATTTAATACCTTTGAAATTTAAGTCACATGCCATCTGACTATAAGGAACACTTGGAGTTATTTCTTTGGTATTGATGAGACGAAAAATGTTACGTTTTTAGGGGTCGGTTTGAGTCCTAATTCGTATGTTTTTGGTTTGGATTTCACCCAAAGTCGTTTCTTTTCTCATTTTAGGTACTTTTGAGAAGAAAATCGCAAAAGAAGCATTTTCGGGCGTTTTCAGAGTGAAAAAGTGCGGAAAACAACAAAATCTCAAAAGACCCTAAAGATCACAGAAGGTGACGCCGTCATACTTTACAAGGTGACGACGTCAGGAACAAGTGAAGTGAAGAATTGGAAAATACTCGTGACGGGCCAGAGAGTTTGTAGTGCAAAATGGTGACGCCGTCAACTAAGGCCGTCAGATCTGGAACAAGGAAACATGACCACGTCAATCAAGGCCGTCAGGAAACCCTAATCGCCGAGCTGACGACGTCACCTATTGGGCTGACGCCGTCAGCCCGTGTTTTCTATATATATAGAACGTTTTTTCTTTATAAGAGAGGAATTTTGGAGTGGAGAACTTTAGGGTTAAACCCTAGTACGTGTAATACAGACCTTAGAGGGTATCCTAACCCCTCTAACTTGCATGTTTAATCCAAGATAAGTCTTTATTCATACAATATGTCTATGTGTTGTGTGATATATGCTTGTGCTTGTCTTTCTTTCAACATGCTAGGCTAATTTACTTTGTGTTTGCTTAGATCTAATGAAACCTAACTATTGATTATCATGTGATGTGTATGTTGTGATTGT